>CM034148.1:240908860-240966821 GCA_019776745.2 Taxus chinensis
AGTTAGAAATTCTACGGAGAAACCATATCTACATATTATCACTACCATCAAAGCAACTACATTTTTTGGGTTGCATACACTGCATGCAAAGAGTAAGTTTTGAATTCCATATCACACATTTACATTTTATCTAGCTATATCCCGTTATCTTGGTGTCATTGGCGGGAGGGAAACCTAAGGACACTATTTCACACACAAGCATAAAGAACTACATGGAGTCTGGAATGTAGTGCATCAATTGGTCACAAATTTATGCATCGAGTGAACGCCAGGGTCAGTATGACTTCACATTTTGCATATTTCATTCCAATTTTATGTGTTTGTGAGTTTGTATAGGTATCTAGGGTTTGTTTTGAAGGTTATAAGTACCCTCGGAGATCAAAGAGAAAACAAAAGGCAACCGATTGAAAGTAGTAGTGAAACCCTAGCGACATAAGAAAAATTAGATCTCGAGCTTCTGCACAGTTACCGGTGCCCAGGAATAGCCACCAATGCCTAAGCACCCTTGTCCAACACCAAATGCCTATGTCCAACATCATTCTCAGGTCTCATAATTTATAGGGAATAGTTGTGTCACTGTTTCAATCCAATTCAACACTTTATGCTGCCCATACGAGTTCCAAATTGCACATGACCTACCTAAGTCATCTATCTATCTCATTTACTTATAGTCTTGCATTGCCAAAGTGATTAACATTTGTATATTTATTGTATTTTGTTATAGGAGTTACTCTGCAATTAGATTTAATTAAAATTTTATCAAATCATTTGCTGAACCCACTCTTCTTCAAACTTCTTTCCTTAGGATCCCAAAAACCCTCATGGCCAAGAAGTAGTCCTCATCCCTTAAACATAATATGCTCGATATATGATTGTAACCTATTTTTGAAGATGCTTTTGTAGAATTTGAATTTCGTGACCTCTACCGAAATCCTCACTATGATTCCTCCTTCCAGAAAATTCCTTCTTTCCAAGATACCCTTCATATTGGCTTTGACACCCCTAACATTTACATGGTCTCCCCTGACCAAAACTTTGCTTCATGTTCTCCCTCATCTTCAGTAGTCACTCATGTTGCTGCACCTTCTCCTCCTCTTATAACACATGATAATATTACTGTAAATTATTTGATCGATCTTGTTCTTTCTTATGATAACATGGATACTAATCATTTTACTTCTCATGTTGAAAATGTAAATGTGCATGATTCCAATTATATTAGTAGTCAAGTTGCATGTAAATCTATATCTCCTACTCTTTCTACTTCTACAAATTATTCCAATGATTGCAATGATAAATATGATATTGATACTCCTACCACTTCTTTGTATGTTGATGATAGTGTTGATGAAATACTTGCTTGTGAAAATAAGACTGATCGTGATGTCGATTATGCTTCTGATCATGAATTTTTTATGATGATATTAATTCTCTTAAGAATATTGAATGTGAATTTACTACTCCTCTTTCTTATGCTTCTAAAGTTTTTTCTCATGATTATACCACTCCTACCATTAGCGTACCTCCTATCATGTCTCTTGATCCGAGATCTAGCATTCCCATAGATCCTCCATGTTCCTCTCCTCCTCTTCAACCTCCTGCTCCTCCTTCTCATGTTCCCATGATCACTCACAATGGAAAAATCCAACCCTTAAATATGCCTCTCACTTCACCAACCATTCCTTCACACGATATTATCTCCCTCATGCATGTTGTTGGCACTTTTTTATATCAAGTTCATGCACTCACCCTTGAAAGTAAAGTTTATTATGCTTCCATTGACAATAATTATCTTCATGGCAATCCTATCCCTAAAAGTATTCACAACTCTGCTTTCTAAAAAGACTTCATCATTCCTACTTTCTCTTGTTTCGATGGTACTGACAATCCTTATTTGCATCTTAAGCATTATCATTAGCCATGTCTGCTTATTCCAATGATCTTTTCTTACTTAAAGCATTTCATCATAGTCTTGTTGATCATGCTCTTTAATGGTATAATCATTTTCCTTATGGATCCATTAGTATTTATTATGCTATGGAGGATGCTTTTCTTAGACGATTTATCTCTAACAATGGCCCTAAAGTTACATATGAATGATTTCCTTCTTTGCATCAAGGAAATAATGAACCTATTTTAGATTAGATTTTATGCTTCAATGCTTGCATACATTAGTTATTATTTCAACATATCGATTTAGAAATGTAATTTATCTTTTATCGTGGCTTAATTCCCCCCTTAAAGGAGACATTGTCATATGATACATGTGAATCATTTACTCTTTTGTGCTATAAAGTTATTGATCGAGAAAAGGACCTCATTGCGGATAATGTTTAAACAACTTCTTCTATTTCTTCTACTCCTCCTAATCCTTCTAAGTCTTCCCCTCTTCCATCTATCACCCCCTGCATGATCCCCATCTTCACCTTTGTGTAAGATTCTTCATTCCGCTCCACATCGTCGGCATTCACCTAAGTCTTCTTCATCTCCTACTCGTGAACCATTACACTTCTCACATAATACAAAACAACATAATGTTATGCGATATTTACTTGATAAATGACTCATATGTTTACCTTCTACTCAACATCATCCACCTCACTGCTTACAACGTCAACACAATTTCCCTTTTTCAATTTGCATCGCATCAATGGCCATTGTGATAGTGACTGTTATGCTCTTCATGATCAATTACAACAGTTAGAAGACAAAGGCGTCATTTCTTTCAGCTCTAGCTCTCGTGAGCGTTCTCTCTCTCTCTCTCTCTCTCTCTCTCTCCTATTCTCCATAAGAGAGGTTCCAAAACTGTTCACTTGCTCCTTCACCTCCATCCAAAGTATTCATATGCCCACCTCATGAGGTAATTATTCATCCACATCCTCCATCTAATCCATATATAGTCATATCCTCTCATTCCTCTCACATTGCTACACTACATCATTGGCTTCCTAAGCCCCTTGCTTCCGTGCTTCCTACCACCACACCTTCTATTCTTGGTTCCATTTCATCTAACATCCAATTTGGAACTTACCCACATACCGCTCCTACTTCACATGTCCCATCCATGCCTTACAGGCTTTTTAATCTCTGGTAGCTGACATCCATTTTCCATTTCATTACCCTATGACACACTCTCATGCTATGGTTTACATTTGAATGTTGAGGGAATAATACATCAACAAACCTCTCCTTCCACAACCCATTCTTTGTGCTTAATGACATATATTTTCTAGCATCTCTTTGCACATGAAAAACCCATTTCCCGGTGACACACTCTTGTTTTATGGTTCATTTTTTACTGTTGAGGGGGAATTTATAAATGAACCTCATTCTCACACCAGGAGAAATCTCTCTTCTTCCCCCCGTTCATCCTCATCACACGTAATTATGAACATTGTTTCACACCTCATCATTATTCATTTATCAACCCATCATTATTGCTACTTTTACTTATCTATCACATTACATCACATACATTCATTTCCATCTCTCATATCATCTACCACTCATTACCACATACATTATTTATCTAGTTTACTACTTTGCTACTATTTCCACAAAATATTACATCCCAACATTAATCAATAAAAACATCCATTTCAAAAATGCACATACACTTTATCGATGTACATAATACTTATCATAATCATCACATAAAATATAACACACATCGACAATAAATACAACATCAACATCCATATATATATATATATATATATATATATATATATATATATATATATATATATATATATATATATATATATATCATCGAAAATCATAAGTTTCAAAATACAATCACTGGGGGAAAAACCCCCACACCTCAATACATTGTATAGAATACATCACAAATCATAATTGCTATCACTACCTAAAATCATGGGAACTCTAGAACTAGATGCTTCACTGCTGACTCTACGCCACCTATCTCAGCCTCTATCCTTGTCTAGTTGACTCCGTAACATAGCGAGCTCCACATTCTGCTCCGCATATCAAATTTGTAGCTCCACATATAGTGGGAAAATATCTTGAGCTATACCTCCTCCACCTACAACATCTCTTACTCATCCCACCTTAGCACGTGCCTCATCACGTTTGCTCAATAACATGGTACACGTGGCTGCTGCTATATAAACCAACTCAAACAAATGGGCATGCTCACTCGTAATAGCATCAACCCACTCTAACATTCCTCCTCCCATGAGAACATATGAGGGCATGTTGTGATTCTACGTGAGTATGGAGTTGTCCACAATCAGGGACCAATAAGCATCACCTGCAATCCGACAACCAATAGTAGTCATTACACATCTTTACATAAAAATATTATATCAATCAAGAAACACTACACAAATAACATACAAATAATACTTACACTTTTCTCTCTCCACAACTACATCATCTACCTCGGGGGTAGGTTCCTGCCCCTCTACTCCTCCAACTGTCGGTCCACCGATTGCATCCACTACCACTAGAAACAACAACACCCATCGATGTGTCACCCACCTCTCACTGTATGCCTGAGTGTACCCCACATCATCAACATGTATGGGATCTATAATAACATCCACCTCTCTGGACCTAGATGCACTAGTTTTACTTTAGTTAGGCCTGGTCTCGCCCTTGCTTGCCTCACCACTATAGTAGATGTCAACCATATATATGGATTCAGGTGCACATCCTGGGCCATGCCAAACTACCTCGATACTCGCTCACCCTGGAAAAACTCAGCCACCCCTAGAAAGTGAATCTTTAGCCACATGGTGCGTCAGATGTAGCACAACTCCACACTATCCTCTAGCCAACCTCCATAATCTCTGTATGACCTCCATATAATGATCCCATGACCCATCCGATCTATCATCAACCTATAGGTGGCCGTGTCCATCCTCTTGCTACGGGTACCCACCTACCTCACTACACATATCTTAGGTCTAGACCACTTGGCTTATGGCCTACTGAGTGGCCTCAATATTGCAATATTATCATATGCCCATTCATGCAACCAAGTCGTGGCTCCTAGTCCACCCCCATGATCTTCTTGAGTGAATCTATATAAATCTCTATACAAGTGGGCCAATACACATCGTTCCCATGTATACCTTGTCCCATGATCCTCAATCCTGTGAAAAATATCATGCATATTATACAACATCCCAACTCCACCACCCTCCACTGCAACCAACAAAGCTATAATCACTGCTATAAATTTCGGTAATCGCAGAACCTCAGATCTTAAGATAACATCCAAACTAATACGATTCTCTTCATGTACGCATGTGCCTATGAAATACTACTTCGTTTCCCTCATCTGACTATGAGAATCCACTATAGTCTTCACTTGTATTCTCTATCCTACAATAGGTAACCACAATTTCTGGTATACATCCTCTAGGGTCACCGTTATCTCACAAGTAGGCAACTAGAATGTACACTTATTTGCGCACCATCTATCACACAACATAGTCAACATAGGCATATTATGGGGTACTTCCCTTAAGCGAGCAATGTGTCGCAGGCTGGTACAGTCTAACATATCCCACTATGTGTCTGATAAGCTCAAAGTAAGCAAAGTACTCAAATGGTGGCCCACCTGAAATTCTCTCGAGTGTATATACCTATGTACAACACAAACAACAATATAATTCTTCTATTAGCACATCATACATACTGTGAAATCATTCATCACAGCAAAAAATCAATCACAGTATACATATTTTACAAAACAGTGCCAAAACCCCGCTCTAAAATGCCAGTACCTATGAGTAGGTCATAGGCACCCCAACACAGGTCACTAGCACCTGTAACTGGACGTTGGTGTCCAACAGGACAAAAATTCCCTGACCACTTCTACCTAGGTTAGAAATGATGAAAAATACAAAAACACATTTTTTAAAAATTGACAAAAACAGGCATATTCGACAATATTTTCCAAAAATAATCACACTTACCAACTCATCGGTCATGTGCAAAGCCACGGTCTCCGCCACTCTCTCAAATCTATTCAAACTAGTTGCTCTAGCACTCGGCATCCTCACATCTCAGAGCTCTAAATCTCACTCGATATTGGTACAAATGAAAATACTATTCCATTTTCACCATTACTAAATATAATAATTCCTATTTACCATGTAATATAGTCACTATTTACACCCAATTTACAACTACTACACACGTTACATAGTTTCAATCATATCTTGAGATTCCTAACTCCGTTTGTCTCACCACTTGCACCACACCGATCATAATTTATGCTAGCACTGTACCATACAAATTCCAACATCTCATATTCACATCTGACACATGCACTACTCAATATCTATTCCTACTTTAACAAAAATATCTCATACTATTTCTCATTCCCTATTACAAACATCTTATACATCTTGCTTTCAGATCAATGCTCATTTATCTGCCCCTCACCCTTTCTCCAAAAAGGGGCATACAATTGATTTTAGATCAAATACTTTCTACTATTCCAAACCCATTTTCCCAAATGACATAATGTGAGGAAAAAAGCACAAAAATATATCTGAGTAATTTACTAAGTACACAATCTCAAAGAAATCTTCTATCATTCAAACCAAATCATTATATTAGTATAACAAGCATAATTACTAGCCCTCCTAGATGACCTAACTTGGGAGCCGCATTACATACTATCACTTCCAGATGACCTAACTTAGAAGCCGTCCAACACTATTCAAATCAGAACACCCATTACTATAGGAGTGGGGGCAATGAGATGTCATTGCATTTTCTATATCACTTTTATGTGGGTCCTTTAATCGGAACTAAATCATAACTAAATTTTCTCTCTATCCTTCTGCAGTGGCTAGACCTTTTTAGGATGTAGTCATTGATGGAGAGTAAAAAAAGACCTTTCTCCCCAACACTTTTCCTCTAGCGGCAGGATGCCCAAATCCTCCCATGTACAAACAAAACCAGGTTGGGAATTGATCACTCCCTACCTCTTCAATCTCTTTTGGAAACAATTCAAAATCTCCACAGTATTCAAATCATTTCAACTATTTCTCCAAGTGCTCCGTACAATGGTTTTCTATCTCCACTTACGCCACATGGGTCAAAGCCTTGATCCATGGTTTACCATGCTACAAGTTTCTACATTATACACACACTTTGTAACATGGCTTCTCCAAAAATCTATACAGGTATGCTCCTTACTTCCTTTACACTACTTCAATTTTATTTAAATAACATTAAGGGGGGAAAATGTAGACACAAAATCACACTCATACTACTATTTTACTATGCCATCACATATTTTGTTATATGCATGGATCTTAAGCAAGACAAGTATTCACTAGTGACATAATCACTTGTCCATCCACTTGCTTTGTTTGTTTCTATAATCTTTCTCTCTCACATCTATCATTTCTATACCCAATTTTGTTCATGTCATAGGTATCCCTGTCTATTTGTATGTTCACATATGTCGTCATTTGTCCCAGGAAACCAACATCCACTCTAGACACTAGTGCCCAAGCACTCCTATCCATTCGGGGCGCTTGTGCCCTCTTTTTTATTTTTACACATTTTTTCATTTGTGGTCGACTTTTTTTAGTTTTCTTATCCTTATCCTGAGCTCATAGTTGGCCTTTCATGTCACTAGTGTTAAAATTCAAACAAGAGATCCAAATATATACACAACATACACATTATTATACTGGCTGAAAATTCTAAGGGGCAATCATATCTACATATCATCACTACCATTAAAGGGAATGCATTTTTGGGCTACATAAACTGCATAAAAAGGGAAAGTTTTGAATTATATATCAAACATTTGCATCTTATCTAGCTATATCACGTTATCTAAGCATCATTGGCGGGAGGTAAACCTAAGGAAACTATTTCACACACAAGCACAATGGACTACATGGAGTCTGGAATGTAGTGTAGTGCACGGGCATAAGTTCACTCATCAGGTGACTGTCGGGGTTAGTCTGAATTCACATTTTGCATATTTCATTCCAATTTGATGTGTTTTTGAGCTTGTGTAGGTAGCTAGGGTCTGTTTTGTAGGTTACAGGTACCTTTGGTGATCAAAGAGTGAACAACAAGAGACTGACAAAAAGTAACAACAAAACCCTAATGACACAGGAAAAATTAGATTCCGAGATTCGTAGTCATCGATGCCCAGGAACAATCACCACCACCTAAGAACCCTTGTCCAATACTAGGTTCCCGTGTACAACATCATTATGAGGTCCCTGAAGTTATAGGGAATATTTACGACACTATTTCAATCCAGTTTAACACTTTATATTGCCTAGACTAGTTCTAGATTACGCAGGACCCAACTAAGTCATTTATCTCTCTACTTATAGTCTTGCATTGCTAGAGTGATTAACATATGTATATTTACTGTATTTAATTATATCAAATACTCTGTAATTAGATTTAATTCATATTTTATTAAATCAAAGAGAGAAGGGAGGTTTTCTCAGGGACCATTAAATTTTTTCAAACATGGCTCCAGTGTAGTATGAAAGCTGGAATTTTTGTTGTTTTGGATGCATTTTGATTACTTGAATGATGTATTTATATTGAGATATGAAGGGTAATTGTTATTTTATGTTTTGTAGCTACCACGAAGGATACAAATTTTGAGATCAGTAGACGTGGCATGGTTACCTGCGTTATCGAGGAGGTTTCCCGCATAGGATATTGTGCAGTTACAATGCCTCAGATTCAAAGGAATTATGCAGATGGTGTGAGTCTCATTGGATGTGAACTTGATTAAGATTCTTTTAATGCATTGAGATTTCATGTATAAAACTTTTAGGTAGAGAGCCGATGGTTAGATTGTGGAGGTTATGTGACACTACATGATGTCCATTTGATTCTAGGACTACTGATTCATAGAGCCCACATGTTTTGTGATATAGGATAGAGGAGAGAGCTCACATAATGGGTCATGGGTAACGATGATTATCATATAGGCTCATTATTGTTTTTATTGAGTGTCGTATATGCTGCACAAATTTTAGATACCTAATAGGCTATTATAGGAATGATTGTGACATGAGTCTTGTGCCACATGGCAGATGGAGGAGTACCCCTATTTGTGCTAAAGACATGTAGGTATGCTTTGGAGACTAGGATACCATTTATTTTGGTCATATCCACATGGGTTCAACTAGCCTATACAAGATTCAAAAATAGGCAACAAAGGGAAGTAAATATTTTCATACTTTTACCACCTTGGACATTTTAGTGGTTCTTGAAGTATAGTCCTACACGTACAATGCTTCAAATAATAATAGATTACATGAGGATTATACAATGGGAGAGATACCCACAAATGTATCTTGTGGTAAGTGTTGTCCAAAATAGCACCCCCATGTTATTTTGAACAACTCATCCAAGTTTCAGACTTAGGCGACTTCAAAATCACACACAAATTAAGTCTCAAGCATTTGCAGGTTTAATGAAGCCACCAAGGAAAGTTATTTTATAGGTCTACAATTTTGTAGTTGCAGTTTCCAAAATGAAAATAGAAGTCTTACCCCCACAAAATGGAATATTTTATCGGGGAAGGTGTAACAACGTTGTAACTTTGTAGTTAGCAAATTTGCATTGTTGCAAGTTACAAATTGCAGGTTCGTCCTCGAGGCACAAAAAAGGGAATATTTGGTGAATGTGGGGACTCTATAGAAGCAATACATAATGCAAATTTTTAGCTTACAACTTTGCGCTCTTACAAGTTACAAACCACACTTTTGTTCCCAAAACCCGACAAGAGGACACATGTCATATTTCGAGATTTAGTGTTTTTTGGAAGTGGAATAAGTTAGTTTTATGTGGAACAAAAGAATCAACAACTTAGTGTTTCATGGATATTACAAGAATGAGCCATAGAACAAGGAAATCAAGAAGTTAGTCTTTTGTGACATCAATAATGGATTCAGTGTTTCAAAACATGGAGATGTAGTGTTATGCAGACATGATAAAAATGAAAGGATGAAATCCATGAAACAAATGATGAAGTATACTAAGAAGAAGCCACAATGCAAGGAAAACGTTTCGTCAGGAACCGTGAGGCAAAGGAAACAAAGTTTGAATGTAAATAAGGTTGGAAGCTACGGAAAAAAGGATCTAGTGTTCCATAGGTGTCTTAATGTTTAGTGTTCCACGGATTTCAGAAGCTGTGGATCAAAGGATCATGGTCACGAGTAAAAGATACTACACAAAAAATGAAGAATACCTTCACGACATGGAAGAAGAAAATTATTAAATATGGGTAGATCCAATAACTAAGTGTGAAAAGTTTCAAAAGCCACGGAACACATGAACTTAGTGTTCCATGGACATGAAAGGCTTAAAGTTCTATGGCATTGGAAAATATATGGAACAAACAAATTCCGTAATACAAAAAAATCCACACATCAAGAAAATTGTGCTGAAGGAAGGAAAATAAGGAAAAAATTGCAGAGGTTAGAGAGAACCCGTAAAGCTCATAAAATTAAAAGTAATGTTCGGAAAGTTGTGGAAGAAGGGAAGATATAGGGGAAGCCATAGAACAAATTAAAATCATCATGAAGTCCGTGAACCACTATTTTAACAACCAAAATTGATGAAGCATGACACCCATGCATGTCTATAGGAATGTATCATGTTTTGTCCTTTGTGGTTAGTGCTCCTCTCATCTTTCTCTTTTCTTCCCATTCTCTATAGAACTGGAACTCAGTTAATTATTTTGGATGCCTCTTTTTGTGGTAATGACACCATGTCAAATGGTGGCTGACTTACCATGAGTTTCATACCTATATTTTAGACTCCCGTAGTGCGTTAAACACCTTATAAATGTTTGTAATGGTCTACACATGCCTTCAACAATGATTCAATGAATATTGTGGTTCATTTCAGACTTTTCTTTGTATTGTTTTATTTTTACCACTCCTTTCATTTATTTTATGTTGTGTTTGGGTTACATCCATGAGTTCTTCATTTCTCTGTGTTACTAATTCATAGAGTGGAACAATTATGTAGTTTTTTATGTTTCCTTCTATTCTTCCCCTCATGGAGAGTGACCACCCCTTCTTTTGGTTCTATCACTACCTTTTTTAGCTCAGTTTCCCTTTCATAAATATCTCTCTCAAACTTTGTCCCTTGGAATGTTTAGGAGTAGTGATTATAATTAGTTTATATAGGTAGAGGAATTCCATCTTCTTTGGAGGATTGTCTCAACATTCAAGTCACACATTGAGAGATCATCCAATGCTTCACTGAAACACTGAATCCATCATCAGAAAGGGTGTAAATTTTAGTGACAATAGTTTTGACACGCCTAGTGGGATGAATTTTTATGAACTTTACATCATTTCATCAAAGTTGATGTGTTCTTGGAGATATCTAGCCTTTGGAGGCATTTTTTCAACACATCTGACGACTCCACTGATTCCACAAAACCCATTTTTTGAGTTACAAACCATTTCCTCCACTTTATTCATTTTCATGCCTTCATTCTTTCATGGCTCTCCAAAGAGCTTTTCCTTTCCCTTGTTTCATTTCTAACCCCCTCCATTTGGAGTAGTGGGAAGATATCCCCAAGATAGCTTTAAAACAATTTCCCATCTTTCATGGAAATGAAGATCCCAACACTATTGATCATATCTAAGATGTAGCTAACCATTGTGCTATCCATAATTTAAGAGAAGAAAATATTTTTCTCAGACTTCTTGTCTCATATTTTAGAGGAAAATCACAAGAATAGTTCCTAAGTTTGGCTCCAGAATCTATTTCCATGTGGGATTAGCTGGGAGAGCAGTTGAATAATCAGTTCAAGGAGGATGCATATTTCATATCTCTCATGGAACATCTCAAAAACAATATCTGGAGATTTGACATGCCTTTAAGGTGGTGGGAGAGGTCAATTGAGAGTTTTAGAGGTATAAATACACTCCAACATCAACGAGTGTAGGATATATGCCATCCTTAGTGTAGGGACTTATCTAAGCATAGTAAGTATTTGAATGATAATAGGTGGAAAGGATATCAGATGCACAGAGAGTGGGAAAGTTCTAGATGACTAATGTGATCCATATTGAGGCTTTGGAGGTTTGGGTGGTTAGACTAGCGGGAGAGTCCTTGGGGGATTGATTTAGAGCCACATATTTTACAAGATTCCTACATGTAACTAGTCAGGTGCCATCAAATTAAAACATTGGTTGTCCTCCATATGAGGAATGGGATTATTGAATGATGGCTGATTGTATAATTTTGTAAGATATGTGATGATGTATAAACAATGATTTTGATATATATGAGATACCATTTTTTTTCGATATTATGTGTTGATGTTTATGTATACTTACTTTTATGATTTCGTTTTCTTATGTATGCATAAATATAAGAAGATTTATGATAAATAAAAATGAAATGATAAAAATGATTTTAAGATTTATAGAGTAGGAATTGTTAGGATGGGATGGTAACTAATGATAAGGTTAGCCCATGCGAAAATAGATAAACCCAAGTGGAAGATAAGAGAAATATGAGGATCTTAATATTTAAATTAGGAAGTTATGAATGTATAAACCCAATTGGGAGAGATAAAACCAAGTAAGAAGGATAAACCCAAGAGTGAGAGATAAATCCAAGTGGGAAGGATAAACCCAAAAAGGAAGGATAAACCCAAGCAAGAGAGATAAAGTAAATCAAGTAAGATAAAGTGTCTCAATGATGACATGTGAATGATTGGATTACATCGTTGATGGTTTCAGTGATGTCTTGTAAGATTTGTAGGATATTGAATCATGAGGTCCTCAAGTTTATCTTGGATGATGTTGATACCTTGATACCTTGATGAACCTATTATCTTATAGAAAATAGTGAATCATAAATCTTGTTAGAGATCCATGCGAGAACATCATGATGAATATCATCAAGGGAAGGATGAGGGGGGTAATGATGATAAATAGATGCTAGAATATAATGGGGTGATAGAGGGGTTTGTGCTTGAAACTTAGGAACATAAGGAGAAGGTTCTTAGGGTCAGTGCTTGTGGGAGATAACCCTACAATTATCATCAGTAGGCGAATAAAAACATATATGAGAACATAAAAGTGGGGATATAGAAGAGGGTTGCGACACTTTCATTTTTTAGTCTTATAAAAATTCTATCTCAAGATTATTCATATGCCTTCTATAGGTTATACATTTAAAAAATCATGCTTGGGGGATTTGTTCCATGTGCACTATGAATTAGAAATGACTGGGAAGGGAGCCATATTTTTTAGAATAGATAGCAACGATGTCATGAAATGTAGAGGTATAACAAGATATGAAGGAATGAAAGGGGAAGGAGAAAATATTCCACAATAGATTGTGTAGGACTAATTGATGGAGGGAAATGGGGCTTAAGAATTAGATTGTTAATTTGGGAGTGTTGTTCATAAGCTCATCCTTAGAGTTAAATTATAGAGTTTGACATCCTCCATAATATCTTCAACCTCCACATCGAAGGGAGGATACTTCATAGAGATGGTGATAGTATTGATGTTATGACAAAAGGTAGAGAATAGGCTGTCATGGTAGAATTTTTTTTTTGCATTCTTAACATGGGAATAACATTATAAAGAGGAATCATAGAGGGAATAACCATCATCATAGTCAGGTGTAGCGATATATATGGTACATGAATCGATGATAGTATCAGGTCTAACAAGATGCTCAATAGGAGAATGCAGAGTGCAAGTGATAGTCATAGGGATATGGTTGGCATCCTTCTTTTACAATCATGTTCGTAATGTAGAAGGTAATTAGGAAATAATGGACTTAGGAAGATTAGAGGCATGGATGTGAATGTAGACTTTATCAAGCTCATCATCGTTATAATTGAGAAAGGATGGATAGAGTATGAACCACAACCTCAGGATGATCACTATATCTGTGAAGAGAGTCCACTGGATAGTTGAAGTATTTATATTCTTGAAATGGGATAGTAGGAAGTTTTTTTTGGGTAGGAATTTTAATTGTCACACACTATTGAAGTAGGTCAAATTACAAGGTTGATATCACCATGTATATCATAGGTAGCTCCTAGGTTTATGAAATTTACACAATGGAATTCAGATGACACAACTACATGCATGTAGTGAGTCCACATTGGACCTAGGAGGATATTATAAGACAAGGGGAAGTTGAAGATCATGAATTTGATGTGAATAATAAAATGAGGAACAATGGTAAGAAGCCAAATGTATCTCATAGGGGGAATTTTCCTACAATCATAGACCTGACACATGCTTTGATTATATTTCAAATTGTCTATAGAGCAAACTTGTGTATTGATTAGGACAAGAAAAATATCAAAAGTACTAGAACCTTAATCTATGAGGGATATATTAATTTTATTGTGGATAATATTATTTTAATTAAAGAGGGGAGTATCATCAATGTGAAATATCATGCAACCGAGGGGGAGAAAATGTATGAGGAACAATATGTAGAAATTCTAGTAGAAATGGACAACTCTTTGTATGGATAACTCTTTGCATTATCACATAATTCTCTCTTACAAACCAAGTAGAGTGGGCATCTTCCCCAAAGTGGATGGAAAAGGAATATTTATACTAAATAGTGCTATCATGAGATGATCACAAAGTGGTGGTAAGGTACATAAGAGTTATAATAATGGTATTTTAATAGGAAAAAAAGAAAGTTATGTGAGAGGATCCCATTCTTCAAGGTTGGAATGTGTAGTGGTCTAAACCTAGGAGGGATTAGTCTGAATAATTTCGGAAGAAGGGGTTATGGTAGAAATTTTTAGAAATGGGATATGATATGCCATTTCTATGGGACCGGGCATTGTATAAATGATACCATAGGGGTCAATGGTATAGGAATTATTAGAGGTTGAGGTGGATAGGATTGACCTTGTCAAATTTTGTACATAGGGGTTGATGGCATTTAATTGGGATGGAGATCCAAGCATAGTAGCTATGTTATGAGTATTTTTTCTTAAGGTACATGGGTAGAGGATCTTGTATGGGATAGCCTAAGTTGAAGAAGGATACGAGGGTTCAATATAGATGATAAAAATTTATAACCATCCATGTAAACCACATTTTCAATAGAGGTACTAGTAGAGGGATAAAATGTGTCAACAACATTGGTGGCTTCCTTAACAAATTAATCAATGATGGATTTATCATGTTTAGAGTGATTAGGTAGAGGGGAATTTTATATTATGATATGCTTAATAGATTGATGAATAAATTAATTTTGATCACGTTGTTGGGATTTTACACACACATTAATGATATCGTCTAACCTTTCCTGAGTGATAGCTTCATGGTCAAAGTCATTACCAAGGAGAAAGGTGTAGGAAAAATACCTGAAAAAATGTTGTTTTGTATGAATGACCCTAATTTACATGCCACTAACAAAATTTACTCTCATCATGCCATTGAGGTGGAGGGCGAGAGGGGTATATCGCCATATAACTTCTTATATATTTGTCTCTAACATCCATATCAAGTAGGTAGGCCTTCATAGAGAATAAATCATCAAATCATAATAAAAACATCATAAGGGAATCATATAAATGAACACATAGGTCGGTCATATCACCAACATGCTCAAATCTCTCCATTAGGTCTCCAATAGGCCTAATTGTATTAAAAATCCATCTCTCCAAAACATGAAGGTTCAAGACCAAAACCAACTTCTCCAAAGAATTGAATCAATTCAGGAATATCATAAAATAACTCATCATGATTCCACCATACCTAGAAATCTCTACATCATCTCCTCAAGCCATGAAACCATCCCAAGAACATGCTTGTTCTTGTGTACCAAACCCTAGACCTAAACTATGAGGCTCAATACCACATCAAATGACCTCAACCATGTATGTATTATATATCAATGGAATTATATTGATGTCAGTTACATCACCATGTGTTAATAATTCTGTAAATCAAACTTTAGATGCCTCAAAATGCCTCTACAAGTAGACTGCTAAAAACTAACTTTTCAACCCCAAAAACCAACCTTCAAAGATAGGGAAAACTTTGAATTTTAGGACCTCAACCATTACCTAAAAATATCATGGAAAAGTAAATGGTAATTTAGTTATTATGTTCAATGAACAAATTTTATAAAAACTAAAAAAATCCAGAAACAATAAATTTGAAGTGGAGTCCACACAGAACCAAGACCTCTAAAATACATAAAAAATAAATCTAGAGGATTCCTATAAATCATCAAATCATCACATTAGAAAAAGGAATCAATTATGTGCTTGTACAATCATTTTCTCTCTAGTCGCTTTCAAACTAGGGTTTTGTACTCATAACATAGCAGTTTTGGTGTTAACAATGGTTCATATATGTATGAAATCCAAATGAGCTCATTATTATTGTTAAGCCATTTTATCTTCATGACCTAACATCCCCCAAGAGATGAGCATCCGATGCATAACTCACACGTGTTGGTGAGCATATGAAGTTGACCTATCTAGCTGGATTTTCTTTCTAAGAGCTCGGTAGAGCCAAAAATGACTTTTCTTGTATTGTCTTCACTGATTAGGGGATCATTTTTGAAAGTTCCCTAAACATACCTAAATGGTTTCAGTGTATAAGATCTTCTAGAGATCTTTCCAACGACTGTGAGAATGCGAAAAATGGACATCGGGAGCTCTAGATATGTTTAGTCAAAGTTCAGACAGCGGGAAAGTCAACTCTGGTCAACTGGTTAATATTGGACCAATCGCACTGTGACACGTGGCTTGCCACCACTCGTCGAATTCACTAGATTTTCCTATCGAGAGATGACAAGTGGACTACATGATGACCAAGTTAATTAATTTCGATACCCCATGGTATGGGTCGAATTTTTATTTACTTGGTAAGTCCACTTATACACCATTCCAAATGCCACAAATTATACATATTAATGTTTATACATTAGTATTAAACCTAATGTTCATACATTAGTATTAAACCCCACTTAAAATGCCAAATGCTATGCTAAGCACGTGGAGAGAAGGTGGTGAAGCGGTTGTTGGGGGCTTAAGCCATGCTTGGTATTAATCCACATGGAGATGGGGGTGGTTATGCTCCAAAGTGGTCCTTTGACCACTATGTTTGCATGGAGGAAGGCTATTTAAAGCCTTAAACATTATTAAACCACAAAATGTGGTATTTATACCCACCAAAAAAAAAGGGCCGCTCCACATGGGATTTATCCCATTTAAAATACATACTTATCCTTTTAAAATGCATGCCATCTTTTTAAATGTATCCACATCACGTGGAATTGGGAAGAATGGTTAAAAAGGGGATTAATGAGGATTATGGGGATTATTATCCCATCCAAATTATGTAATTAGGCTAATATTAGCCTAATGATAAATGATTTTCCATTATTTTTGGACCCTAAAATTGTATAAATAGGGAACCCATTCTATTGTAATGGACACACATTAGTCCGACAAGCTTATTATTTGTTAAACTTATTTGTGAGATGTGTCGACAAATATTGTTTATTGGCCTATTATTTTAGACGAAATGTTTGTGATTGGGAGTAAATTATAAACTACCCAATAGGCCCATTGAGCCACACCAATTACTTGCAAATCCTAGATTGTCGACCGGAGTGCGAGCGTCGCATTGATAGCATCGGGAAGGCCGATCGAAGCCAAAGGAGATTGTGCATCAGGAAGGTGAAGAACAATTTGATTGATCATCAGAATTTTTTCGAAGAACTGGTGTGCTGATAGGCAAGTAGAATTCCATTAGGTTTTCTTGTGAAAGTACTATTGTAACTTACAAGTTTTGACTAGTGGAACGGTTCGACCATGAACCCAGAGACGTAGGCAATTGCCGAACTCCATAATCAATCTGTGTGCAATTGTCATTATTGTCTTGCATTATTTTAAATTGATTACTTAAAAGGAGCAAATTTTCAGAAATTAATTAAAGCCTATAAGGGTCCGAGATCGGGTAGTAATAACTTGATTATTTTCGGATCATTCACTCTCCACCAAAATTTTCCCACAAAACTATAACAAATTCCTTTATGATTTCTAACACTCATGTATGCTTTATAACCTATGAAAATCTCCAAGAACCATGACTTACCCATGCTCACCTTGCTTTGTCTCATAGAACTTGCTTCTTTGGACCTTGAACTTGCATTTAACACTTGATTATTGACTTTATACATCATCTATACCTATCACATACTCTCAAAATTCTTTCCACATGATTTTACCAACCTGATTTGATTCATTTCTCATGCTACCATACAATCCTACATATTCTAGGTCTAGGATTAGGCCTCAAATGGCATGCTTCACCACATGACTAACTTAAACTGACCTTGTTACCACCTTACAGACCTAATAACACCTCTGACACACTTATTTGACCCTGTAAGACCTCATAGAAACCTCTAACAAAAATTTGAGCTCACTCTCTTCATCTATATGCTTGACCATGCCTCAAGAACCATGTATGTATACCAAGATACCATGAATCTTCACACTTTAGCAATGCAAATCATCATGACACATACCTCATTTAACATCAAGGAACACTCTTTACTCCTTTTGACATCAATGTGACACTTGAAATCAATGACAACAACTAAGACAATATGTCCAACAGTAAGGAGCTAATGGTTTTCAATGGATAGCTTGAAGGGATTTGTTATGAATAGGAGGTTATTTAATGATTATTCCATTGTGACCAATTGGAAGTGGAGGGGACTAACCTTGATTTTTCATGCCCCAAGAGACCATTTGAGGTCAATTGGAAATATGAGTTTGGATATTTTGAAGATGTAGATACTAATTTGTAGCCATGGTTTTTGGTTGACTTAGGTGGTAAATAGACTGCATGGTGAGTTGGGTACAATATGTATTGGGAGAGGTGTCAGTTTTTTGGATAGATTGGGATTCAATCCATTTATGGGACGATACAAATGGTTAATATTATCATCCAATTTATGAGAGAGGTAGTCATCAAGGTGTTTCCATAACATCTTGGAAGACTCTCCTACATACTCAGGAAATAGTTGCAGAAAGTTTTTCATAGCTAGAGTATAATTAGGTTTAGGGGCATCCTCATGTTCCCCCTTTTCTTTAGGTTCAAAGATAGGTTACAGATGTTGGACCTATTTTGTATGTTTCAAGGTAGGGGCTTGGTTGTTTTAACATTAACTCTTAGAAAAAGACAATAAACATTATATGTAGATGGATCTAGAAGAAATTGATTTGGGAGTTATTGTGATTAGCTAGGGATTTTTAAATTAGAGAGGAATAAGAATATCCCACCAACTATTCTAAGGTGAAGTGGGATTGTTTTAAGAAATCTCATTGGAGATTATTTTCAAATGGGATGGACCATGCAATAATTTGCTATATGGGTTGTGTTGGTTGCTCAAACATGCACCCACATCTCAGATCTCAGAGGAGTCGAGGTGTTTGGGACCATAATGGAACTGTCCCCAAGTTGTGGGACCTTGCGCGCTTGGGACAGATATTCGGAGAAGGCCAGGTCCTCTACCTACCTATAACGCTACTACTACTCCTAATGCAGAATGGAAATCCTATACTAAACATGCCAAGGGACCATGGATATAAGGATATACTGAAAGAGGAAATCCTAAGATAGGGAAGGTAATAGCGCCAGAAAGACAGGGTTGATCTCTCTCCATGAGCGGCGAAGGAAAAAAATGGCATGGTAGAAGAGGGCAGACGATATGTGCCATAGATCAACACATGGGCTCGGCCTTCCAACGCACACAACACATGAACACGTGGATTGAAAGAATAGGAATACACACAAAATGCTAGAAAACGTAATAGAGAGGTGAGAGTGCAATGAAAACAAGAGAGGGAAGATAAAATTTCCCCAAAACATGATTTTATTGCTCAAGGGACGCACAACCATTTACATTCACAGCAGGAGGTGAGAATACTTTGTAGAGTCCATGCCAAGGTCTGAGACCCGTGGGAAGTTGGCCACCATTTTGGCATGGTGCTGTTACAACAAGGAGAGATGTTTTTTTTACAAAGCAGAACTCTACTACTTATAGAAGAAGAAGGAGAGAAGATAAGGAGAAAGAGAGGGAAACTCAGATTCAAATATTCAACCACTAATAGCAAGTGATAAATGCCTACAAATCCACCTGTAAGGCTATCAGATGTGATTTCCCATGTCTGTTTGGCATGTAGAAGAAGGAAGAAGGCGAGATCAAATCATCAAATACATGTAGTTAAAGAAATCAGATTTTGCATTAATGGCCTGGAATTGTTTTTCCCCTTTTACCCATTAAATCTTGTTAAGAATGATATTTTATGTTTCCATGGTGTAGAGGGTGTTGAGACGTTTCCAAAAAGTCTTCTGCCGCCTAAATCTGAGTTTCTAGTCAAAAGATATGGCTGTTTGAAGATTTGAACCATAGGAGTGCAATATTTAAAGAGTCTGTTCATACATGGTCCATGTGGCAGCCTCACATACCTTGGAGATTTGGTCCCTACCTTTTGCTCTTGAAATAGTGTCGGATTGACATGTGGTAGCTTTGCGCACCTAGAGCTCCTTTGTATTTTGTCTGAGTCCTTTTTACATGGTGGGGCCAAAAGTATGACCCTGGACACGTGGAGCCCTGATGTTTTTTTGGAAACCCGCTGCAAATTTTACTCTTGAAATAGTGCCGTGTTGACACTTGGATCCTTCCGCCGGCTTACCTCTTCTTTAACTATTCAAACCCCAACTCTATCCCTTTATTGGACCTGGGACACGTGGTGAGCCCACGCTCGTTTGGGAACTACCTCCAGACTTTCCTTTTGAAATCGCGCTAATGCAACACGTGGAGGATTCCACTGGTTCTCTATACTTAACCAATTTTGGGCCTACTCTCCTTTTGACCTCTGTTGAACATTTGCTACATGGAGGGCTGGTGCAAGTTTGAGTCTTTGCTCAGGATCCCACTTTTGAATGTGCGTCGTTCGGAAACTTGGCACCTTCAGCTTAGTTGAAGACTTTTCAACGATTGGTGCAACTTTTGGGGCTTTGGACACATGGAGGCTTGGCGCTTGTTTGAGGACTACCTTTTGGATTTAACCTTTGAAGATGCGCCATTTGGACACTTGGAAGCTTCCGCTGTCTCCTCCATACTTAGCCAATTTTGGGGCTCACTCTCCTTTTGACCTATTGACCATTAGCTACGTGGAGGGATGTCGCAAGTTTGTGTCTCCACTTAGGATCCCACTTTTAAATGTGCGTTGTTCAGACACTTGGCACCTTCCACTGAGTCAAAGAATTTTCAACAGCCGGTGTAACTTTTGGGGCTCTAGATGCATGGAGGCTTGGCACTTGTTCGAGGACTGCCTTTTGGATTTAACCTTTGAAGATGCGCCGTTTGGACACTTGGCAGCTTCCGCTGTCTCCTCCATACTTAGCCAATTTTGGGGCTCATTCTGAGTCATGCAGAGTTCAAAGACTTCGAGCCTTCACCGTTTCTTTTCCTTTTAGCCTCTGGTCCTTTGACAGTGTCTTCACTTTCCCAACCCTACTATTCCATTTTAGAGTCCACCTGTAACCTGTTTGTTGGATTTGAAGCGCGGGTTCATTTGATGGAGCTTTTTCTTGAATTTATTTCCTGCACGGGGTCATGTTTGATCAATTTTTTCAGGGGCAAAATTTGGGATAACAGGTTGATGGAATTTGGGTCGATGATTCAAAATAAAAAAGAGAATTAGAAGATGAGATAAACTATGTAGAAAACACACATACATGCCAATGGTGTGTTTAAGTGTCAAATTAGTGGAAATAAGATCAACTGTGTAATAAGGTCATGTATAGGAGTTGATAATGTAGAAAAAAATAAAAATTTGGAGAGTGGAACGAGTTTGACCTAATTTGGGGAAAAGTAAGCTTCATGTTAGGTTCACTAGAGTGTATGATTGGTAAAAGAAAGGTTCCCAATTGGGCTTTGAAATGTAGGGATCCAATCTAAAACCAACGACATAGTGCAAATAAAAATGTGCTCAAGGATTGCTTAAGTTATAAATATAGATGATAATATCCCTAGCCCTTGGATAACTATAGGTTTCCAAGGTACGCAACTAAGATAAACATATGCATACTGCTAGGATTTTAAAGTAGAAAGGGAAAAAACTAAGGGGTGGATAAAGCCAAGAGGCATAATAACAATAAGAAAAATCAATAAATCAAAGTAAACCCATATCTACTATAATATATATCAATGAATGAACAATAACAACAAACACATACATACAAAATGAAAGACTAAAGAGGTTTATAAATAGTTTCCTGTAACTAGTGTGTAACCACTGATGCATAATCCTCCCTAGAGATAGTAAAATAGTGAGAGAATTGTTATGATTAGAGAAGTGGAAAACTCAACAATATCTCTAACCCTAAATCATTATAATGACCCAAATGCAAAAGAGGCAATATATGAGACTCTAAAGTTAGTCAGTAAGAACAAAGTAGTGTAAGGAAAACATAGGTATAAGTGTGAACAAATGATTTTTAATTGGTGAAACTAATGGGAGAAATTTCAAGCATATATGCCTGATGCCATCACCTATAGGGATGACATCAGCTATGAGAAAAATAAAATAGGTGTAATTGCCAATGGGAGATGATGTTGGTATATGGGGAAATTATAAGGTAAAAGGATGAAAAAATGAGGATTAGTGTTGAGTTGTGGAACTCAATTAATTCAAATTAGCATGAAATATTAAACTTACAGGAAAACATACATCATTTATGGAGGGACCAACATCGGTCCCCTATGACTGACATCAGTCAGGAAAGGAGGAACCAACATCAGTTAGCGATAATCGACGTCAGTTACCTGTGCGTGAGTGTTTTAATTAACTCACGGGAATTATATCTAATTTTAGCATTAAAGCAAATCTATTGATTGTAATTGCATGGCTAAGTTCCCTAAGTTTTTATATGTCTATAAAAACATGAGAGATAGGGTTTAGAAGTGGAATAATTGAGAATTGATGATTATTGTGAGAATAATTGTGTGAGAGAGAATTCTTGGAGAAGAAGGAGAAGGTTGAGAGAAAGAAAGTAGTGTACATCTAAGAGGTGTGCAAGATTGTAAATCTTCATTGTATATCTTCTGAAATCTTTAGGTAATAGATAGGCTTGTTTCTTGGTGGATGTAGCCCACACTGGGTGAACCACGTTAAATCTGGTGTTGATTTATATCTCATGTTTTGTATATTTCTTCTAGTAGAATATCCACTTTTATTGCATGTATGCTTAGATCTGATATATTATCTATACAACCTTGTGATAACCCCAACAACTGGTATTAGATCTTTGTTTGAGGGTTTTATGTGTTGAAAAATCTAGTCATAGAGGTTTTTTTATTGAGTGGGAGCTACAACAGTGGCAAAAGAAAATAAATACATGGTAGAGAAGTTTGATGACCGAAATTATCAATTATGGAAGATGCAGATTGAGGATTATCTGTATTAGAGAGATTTGTACTTACCCTTAGATGAAAAGTCTAGACCTACAAAGATGACTGATGAAGAATGGAATATTCTTGACAGAAAGGCTTTGGGATCTATAATATTGAGCCTAGAAGCATCCATGGCTTCTAATATTACAGAAGTGACATCTATGGTAGAGTTAATGAAATCTCTTGATAATTTATATGAAAAACCTAGTACTTCAAATAAAGTTTATTTGATGAAGAAAATATTTAGTTCTAAGATGCATGAAGGTGGATCTGCATCTAGTCATTTGAATGATTTCCGATCTATTGTAAATAAGTTAAAATCAGTTGATATTCCATTTGATGATGAAGTGAAAGAACTTTTATTCTTATGTTCTTTGCTTGATAGCTGGGATAACTTGGTAATGGATGTTAGTAATACAACATCTGCTAATAATATTTTGAAGTTTGATGATGTGGTTGGTATAATCTCGAATGAATAATTTCACAGGAAAAGTACAGAGGAATCATCATCTAGGAATGCTTTGAATGTAGAAAGAAGAGGTAGGCAGAAGGAGAGATCCAAGAGTAAGAATAATAGGAAATAAAAGTCAAGGGATGGAAGATCTAAATCCAGAGGTAAGGGAATTACCTATTGGAAATGTGGAAAGAAAGGACATACAAAGAAATATTGTTGGTTAATAGATAAAGAGAACCAACACCTGGAAAAAGGTAAAGAGTCAAATAAAGAGGAAAATATTGCAGCAGAGGTAATGCAAGACGATCTTATTATTTCTTTGGATAATATAATAGAATTGTGAGTTTTAGATTTAGGAGCTTCTTTGCGTGCAACCCCTAATAAGGGTTATTTTATAAATTATGTCTAGGGAAATTTTGGTCATGTTTATTTGTGTGATGATGGATCTTGAAATATTAATGGTAAAGAAGAATTTAATCTAAAATTGCAGAATGGAAATACATGGGTATTGAAATATGTGAGGCATGTGTCAAGCCTCAAGAGGAATCTTATTTTTGTAGGGAAACTAGGTGAAGATGGTTGCATGGTTACAATGACATCAAACTATTGAAAAGTCACCAAGGGTGCTTTTGTTGTGGAAAGAGGTAAAAAGTTAGGAACATTATATTTATCTACCCGTGTTATTGATTCATTTTCTATGTTATCTACTTTAGATTCAAATGCATGCATGTGGCATAATCAGTTGGGCCATATGAGTAAAAAAAGAATGAAAATATTAAAGGCTAAGGGTAAGTTATCAGATTTGAAAGATTTAGATCTTGATTTCTGTGAGCATTGTATCTTTGGAAAACAAAAGATAGTGAGATTTTTCAAAGTTGCGGCAACTAAGAAGGAGCATAAATTGGAGCTTGTACACTCAGATGTGTGGGGACCGACTCAAGGAGCTTCTCATGGAGGATCCCAATATTACGTTACTTTCATTGATGATGCTACAAGAAAGGTATGGGTTTATTGTATTAAATGTAAATATGATGTTTTTGAGACTTTTAAAAGATGGAAAGCCCTTGTTTAGAATGAATCAAATTGAAATTTAAAGTGCCTTAGATCTGAAAATGGTGGTGAATATTGTAGCAAGGATTTCAATGATTATTGTTCAGTGAATGGAATATGTAGAGAAAGGACGGTTCCAAGAACACCATAACAAGATGGTGTTGCAGAAAGAATGAACAAGACAATCATGGAACATGCTAGAAGTATGAGGATACATGTTGGATTGCCCTTGTAGTTTGGGCTGAAGGAGTTGATACATCAGTTTATTTGATTAACCGTGGGGCTTCAAGTTCACTAGATGGAGGAATACCAAAGGAATCTTGGACCGGAAAAGAGGTAGATCTTTCTTTTCTTAAAGTTTTTGGTTTAGAAGCTTTTGTGCATATTGATAAGGAAAATAGGAAAAAGTTGGATGTAAAATCCAAGAGATGTAGTTTCATTAGTTATGGATCTAGTGATTTCAGATTCCTTTTTTGGGATTTAGAGAATTATAAAATTATTAGGATTCATGACATTGAATGAAATGAAAAGAGAATGTACATGGATCAAATTTTGGTATCGAAGGACAAACCGGTTGAGAAGTTTGTAAATGAAAATGAATTCTAGGATTTAAAAGTAATACCGACAAGGTTATACAGTAACCAATGTCAGTTAACCCCTGACCGACATCAGTTAGCAGAATCGGTATCGGTTACAAAAGAGCCAAACTGACATCGGTTAGCAGAACTGGCATCGGTTACTTGTGACCGGCGACAGTCACTGTCAGAATTGGAAACAAAGGACCAGGAGGTCTAGAATGAGCCTCCGGTACCCCAATTTTTTGTGAGAATGTCACAAAGGGTAATTAAACCTCCAAAAATTTTTACACCTTATCTATTTTATTTATTATTGATTGATAAGGGTGAACCAAAAAGTTTTGAATAATCAATTCAGGATAACACCCACATGTAGTGGGAGCATGATATGGATGAGGAAATGGACTCCTTGGAACATAACTAGATTTGGGATTTGGTTAAGTTGTCAGTAGGTAAGAGGAAATTGCAAAACAAGTGGGTTTATAAGATCAAGGAAGAATAGGGTGGACATAAAAGGTATAAGGCAAGGCTTATAGTAAAGGGATTTGCACAGAAAGTAGGTATTAGGAGAACGTGGGATTCATGGTAGCATACACATATTTTACACAAACAACCCACGGGGCTAAGTCTTAACACGTAGTTGATTCACCATGAGGCCTTAGGTATCCTAAAGTGTTATTGTTTTGGGCACCATGAGTGACACGTGTCAATTGTAATGTAATATGTCTAGTTACATATTGATCTGGTTCTTCCGGGAATGTAACTCCCACCTCTTACTGTTGCTAAACTTGTTTTGGGACTTACATGGCACCCCACTACTGCATGTACACCCTTGAGTCTTGTAGCAATGACGTATTTAATTAAAGGGGATTAGGGTCACATGTGAACCCTTGGGTGGGCCCTTAACCCTATACACATTGCTGCCCAAATGTCGCAAACCTGAAATTGGGCTATGCTTAGCATCTTGAAGTGACACCCTTTTTAGTTTGGGAGTTCAACGTTAGCATGAAAATGGGCCCTTGGATTCCCTACCTAGATAGGTAGGGGGCTATAATTCCTCTGACATGGCATATCAGAGCTCGGGGATTTCGGAATCCCATGTTTCTCACTCCCCTTGCTTTCTACATCCATGTAAGGTGGATGGGTATGTGTGCTTTGTGCAAATTCTGCACAAGTTTGTTTTGTTGTTCATACTTGCAGTAATTTGGGAGAAGAGGACTTAAAAGCTATTTATCCTTTCTCTAGCCTTATCTTGGAAGATAGTGGTTGGACCTTGAGGGAAGAGAGGGGTGACTTTGTGTCACCCCCTCATTTGTGAGGATTTTTGTTGGCTCCTCTATCAAATGTATCCCTCAGTGGGAAAGAAGAGAAATCTATTCTTGTGAGCTCGAGATTTTTCCTTGGCATGGACTTGTGGGTCAGTGTGGGAGCTAGAGCTTGCTTGGATAAAAAAGATGGAAGAGTTATTGAGTGTTGGAGATCATTTTGGAGGTAGGCTCCTTGAGCTCATTTTTGCTTT
Source organism: Taxus chinensis (assembly GCA_019776745.2). Lineage (NCBI taxonomy): Eukaryota > Viridiplantae > Streptophyta > Pinopsida > Cupressales > Taxaceae > Taxus > Taxus chinensis. The sequence continues at coordinate 240,935,949 of CM034148.1, forward strand.
ACTGAATCATGGTCATGTTCTGCATTGTAGTTTTGTTCGTTGGCTTTAAAATGACGTGTTGCCTTTGGGTGTGGCTATTTGTTCATAATTTGTTGTTTTAATTTTCACCTGCACTGAGCTCCCATATCAATGTTGGCATGATGGATTATTTAGAGTATTGTGGGGAAGATGAGGGATTTTTCCACCTCTCAATACTCATGGCTTGATGGGCAAGCCATGTAGGATTTTAGTTGACTCCCCTTAAATGTGTTTGAGGTGGGAAGGTGGCTTCATTATGGCTCTGACATCTCTCCCACTCAAGCTCATTCACTGGAGAGGAAACCCCTTTGCACCTCGAAAATGCTCGTTCCAAGCAAGGATTTTGGTGAATCAGATGGAGAAATCAACCCCTACTCGTGCATGCATCTTTGGACGGAATAAGGACCATTGTCTTAGATCATTGCTTTTTGTGCAACCAATGTTGGCATACACTTTTAGCTTTTGGTTTGATCGGGCTTTCTTCTCTTCCCCACTTGTTATGAGGCCTAGAACATGGTGACCGTCTCTCTTTCCCCACGTCCTATTGCAAATCTGCGTGTACTCTGTCCGTCACCTAGCTTCACCCATGGTCTTGTTACTTTACCCTCGTGAACTCGGTGTGAATGTCACTGGTTGTCTCCTTGCTAACTCACCGTTGCAACGACAAAGGAATGCTCAGTCCTCATTTCCTTCATGGCTCTGGGGGAGGCTAGCATGTCTTCCAACCTTGGAAAGGCATGTGATGACACCCCTGTTAACTCGACAGTTGGGTGTGTTAAAGCAAGCTCAATTTTCCCTTAGATGTTGGCCCTTTGGACTATAATTTTGGACGTTGGCACAGAAACTATTGGAGGACATAGTGACACGGACACTTGATCAATTTGTCACCTTTCTCCCTTGTCTCACTTCGGCCGATTACCCTTAGCTGGGCCCACTTCCCTTTCTAGAATTGTATGGTGGTTGAAAACAATCATTTTTTGATGCTTGTAGGATAAAAACTTTCATTCTTGTCATTGTAATAACCTTCTTTGGGCTATATTTTGAAGTTACATGCAAACTAGTATCTTCATTTGTGTGATCAAAGACAGACCCTTAGGTATTAACATGTTACCTTGTATTGCTAATCCCCCTTTGCAAGCAATTTGGAATGTTATGGAACTATGTTAGGCCATTTCTAACGAGTACCCACACTTACAACCGTTGAAATAAAGGCCATGTAAGATAGTGAAAGTTTTTCTTAATATGAAGTGTTGCAGGACTCCTCATTGCCAAGGAAAATGAGTTATTGGAAAAATTATTATTCTTGTTGTAAACGTTTGACTCGCTACTCCCATTGTTGAGCACTTCATGTAATCAAGAGTTGTATAAAAAATCACACATAAATAATGATAAAGTTATCATTTTTGCAACATGCATCTACTCCTTATAAATGTTTACAATTTAGAAATAGAATCAAAATAAGTCTTGGGCCTTGTCCTTCCTGCATTAATTTATTTGAATCGGAGAAATCTGACAGATTGCATATGTTCCTACCTCTCTCACTAAGTGTTAGATTTCCTCATCATGGAGGGTTCTATTTTCATAATTGACTATTGTAGGATTACATTATAGCCTCTGCCAATATCAAAATAGGGAGAGGGAACATATTCATTGTGGCGTGCTTCTATGGAATGTTACTTCTCCTACGAGGGTCTTTCCCACTACATTACTTGGGCCAACAGCTTGCAAATACTGATCATTTATCAGTCTTGAAAGGTTTACTTCTCTCAACAATATATGTAAAATAATTTTCAGTCACTTGATGACCCATACGTATCCTAATACAGTCTTTGGTTTTATAATGTAGCATACTCAGATTTACCCTCACCATGTCTAGAGCATTCTTCTGTCCCTCTATAGAGACCCTTCACATACTATCGCTAGTTATTGCAACTTGTATGATTGCCAGCCAAATGTGTGTCCTGTGTGTATGGTGTGTGTGTATTATATATATATACACTGATATATACTCACTATATATATATAATATATGATGACGAGGATATATACACACACACATTAAAAAAAAATTGGTCGAGAGTACGACTGTAAAAAAAATCTCCTCCAGAGAATATCCCAGGGAGTGTTGGCACGAGCCCTCATCTCATCAAATAACAAGCCACGCCACGCCATTCAGTCCCCATACTGTCATCACACGGTCGCGACCTGGCTTTTCCACCTTCACTGTCCCCTAGGAACCCATCCACTCCCACGCCACCATACGCATGCAGTCATCCCCATTCTCCACCACCACACTTATCCCCACTGAGCCTCCACACTGGGACCAGTATTTTCCCAACCCTACACCATCCATTTACCACACTACCCTCTCCCCATGTACTATAGGTTCCTCAACCATCTATAGGTATTTCAGACCATCGTCAGTCACCTCCCTTCATGGCACAGGCTACCTTATGGGACTTCAAAAAAAATGCCGCCTCTCTTCCAGAAATCCTTGCATTGATTCACTCCAGTTATCTAAGTGAATCCACATTCCATTGTGGGGGGATTTTGTTGCTTGGATCCTCACAAACAAATGCAGTTAGGGATGAATCCTCCTCCACAGTTCTTCCACCCCTGCATAAGAAGAAACAATTTTTCACTCGTAAGACATTACCCTTCGGATCCTTGGAAAAGAAAAGATAGAGATGATTAGGGCACACTTTAGTGAACCAAGTTCAGAAATCAATCGTGTTCAAGCCTTTAGAATTCCTTCACAGAGTGGCTCTCCTTCCAGCACCTACACCTTTTAAGGCATGATCCTTCATATAGGGAATGTAAAATAACCTTTGGTGCGGTGTGGGAAAACAATCAGTCTAGACGCAGATTTTTTTTTTAATTACATCTCTTATGGGATACCTCCTAGAAGATTTTGAGTGACCTTAGTAAACCCACCATGAAATAAATAATCTAGCATTACTAGGGGCAAATGAGTCATTCTAAATCTCTTGAGCTAATTTATGAAATTGATATAAAATAAATTGTACATGGGGACCTTTACAGGATCATCTGTGGCATATTAGTGACCCCAGTCCTTGGCATCTTTCGATAAATTAGAAAATGGAGTATGTCAAAAATATTGGGGGGGGGTAAATTTTTCCCAGTCAGTTTTCTCCTTTTGGGGCATGTTTGACGAGTGGTCCCGTATGTGGGTACATCATCAGGTTTGTTGCCAGGAACCAGCGTCGGCTACAGGTGATCGGCGTATGTGTCCACCCTATCAGAATTGGATGCAAATGTCCAGGGAGGTCCAGAATGATGCCTCCGGATATTTACCCATACACATATCTATGAGTACACGAGATTCCTCCACAAAGGTGATTCACCATGCTTAAACCTCCTAGGGTATCATTATGGATTTACACACTTTATTTAGTCTTATAGGAGTTAAATTTGACTTGATAATCCGGGAATGTAACTCAAATTTTTTGACAAATACAATTGTGGGGATGGGTTACCTATGTTCAGTGGGAGCATGACATGGATGCAGAGATCGACTCCTTGAGCAATGAAAACCAATAGAGTATGGGATATGAGTTAAGTTGCTAGCAGGAAAGCATGGACATTGCAAAACAAGTGGTGATTTATAGCTTCGATCAAGGAAGCTACATTAGGGTGGACAGAAAAGGTACAAGGAAAGTTTTGTATGCTAAAGGGATTCCCTACGCAGATCTTCGCCATTCCTCTGACAATACTGACTTTGGTGAAATATTTTCTCCTATTGTAAAGATGACTTCTATTCATACTATATTGAGTTTAGTTGTAATAAATGATTTACATTTAGAGCAACTAGATGTGAAGATGACTTTATTTCAATGTGCTTTGGATGAAGAGATTTATATGTAGACAACTGCTTGTGTATGAAGTCAAGGGTAAGGAGAAATTAGTGTGCATGTTTAAAAAAGAGCCTATATGGGCTCAAGCAAGCTCCAAGGCAATTGTACATGAGGTTTGATAGTTTCATGCATGAGCATGGTTACTTGAGATGTGAATCTGACTCATTGTGTTTATTTTAAGAAGCTTGAAAATGGGGGCTATATTATTTTGTTACTGTATGTGGATGATATTATTATTGCAGGATCTAATATGCATGACATTGGTGAGCTTAAGGGAAAACTAGCTCACACATTTTGCTATAAAGGATTTAGGAGCTGCAAGAAGAATCCTTGACATGGTAAATACACATAGATAGGAAGAACAAGAAATTCTATTTGTCCTTAGGAGGATTATATCTAAAAAGGTGTTAAAAAGGTTTAAAATGTAGAGATTCAAAACCTGTAAGTACACCTATGGCTGGACATCTCAAATTGAGAAAATATCTAGTGTCCTTCATCACATGAGGAGGTCAAATACATGACACGAGTACCATATGACTTCAAGAATTAGGAGTCTCATGTATGCTATGGTTTGTACTAGACCAGACATTGCACAGGCATTGGGAGTTATAGAGTAGATTTATGGCCAATCTAGGTAAAGAGCATTAGAAAGCAATCCCAATGGATACTCAGGTATTTGAGAGGGATATCTAGCATGTAGTTATACTATGGAGGTTCAGATATTTATTTATGTGGCTATGTTGATTCAGATATAGTTGGAGATCTAGATGGTAGGAGGAGCACTACTGGATATATTTTCACAGTAGGTGGGACAACATTTAGCTAGATATCGAGATTGCAGAAGGTTGTGGGCTTTGTCTACTACAGAGGCAGAGTATGTTGTAGCTACAAATGCTAGCAAAGAGATTATATACATGAGAAGATTCTGGGAAGAGTTGGGAAAAGAGTAAGATGATTTCAAATTGTTCAGTGACAGTTAGAGTACAATTCACATTTCAAAGAACTCAATGTTTCATTCTTGAATGAAACACATTCAGTTGAGGTATCACTTCATTCGACAGTTATTTGAGGATGGGCAGTTGAAACTGGAGAAGATTCATACGAGTGAAAACCCTGTGGATATGCTAATGAAGCCATTAACAAAAGAGAAGTTGGATCTACACTCCACTTCTGTTAGTCTTCGATTTTTAGACTTGAAGAGGAAGAAACAAAGCTAAGGAAAGGATCTAAGAATGACGTTGTACAAGTATAGTGCAGTAATTTATCTCCAAGTGGGAGATTGTTGAGTTATGGAGCTCTATTACTTCATACTAACATGTAATATTAAACTTGTAGGAAAACACAGTAACTGACATCGGTTATGGAGGGACTGACATTAGTCACCTATGACCGACATCGGTCAGGAAAGGAGGAACCGAAATCGGTTGGGGCTAACTGACGTCGGTTACCTTTGCGAGAGTGTTTTAATTAACTCACGGGAATTAGATCTAATTTTAGCATTAAAACATATATATTGATTGTAATTGCATGGCTAAGTTCCCTAAGTTTGTATCTGTCTATATAAGCATGAAAGCTAGGGTTTAGAAGTAGAAGAATTGAGAATTGATGATTATTTTGAGAATAATTGTGTGAGAGAGAATTCTTGGAGAATAAGGAGAAGTTTGAGAGAAAGAAAGTACTAAACATCTGAGAGGTGTGGAAGATTGTAAATATTATGAAAGCTTTGGATAATAGATTTACTTGTTTCTTGGTGGATATAGCCCATACTGGGTGAACCATGTTAAATCTAGTGTTGATTTAGATCTCTTGTTTTGTATATTTCTTCTAGTATAATATCCACTTTTATTACATGTATGTTTATATCTGATATATTATCTATACAACCTTTTGCTAACCCCAATAATTAGATACTTGAATATTAATGGGGATGAATGAAGATAGTCTAGAGTGATTGAAATCAAGTAAAATAACATGGAACAAGAAGAAACAAGTGGACATAATGGAACAAGTGGACATAATGAGTGAAATTTGTGAAAAAAGGAATAAACAAGGCATTTATATGATAACTAAGGCTAATAATAATATGTTTTAAAATCCTATGGTATAGCCCACATGACCAAGTCCAATCACACCCCAATCCTGACATACCCCTTAAGGAACCTGCTTAGGAGAAGAATGCATTAACAACCCCTACATAAAATAAATGGTTAGTAAGTTTAAACAATATGGTATATATAGTACCCTATTTAACCTAATCTATATTATAAATAAGAGAAATGAGATATTCTATCAACCTTCTTAGAATACATATATTATGTCCTCAATTTTTATTATCTCCTTGGTAAATATAAATCTTGATATTCCAATAAAAATGGATTGGTGTCATCCAAGTCAATCACATGATGATTATTGATACAAGAACATTAGGGTTCATGTGCATTCTCACATCAACCTCAAATATTTAGAGTTACTTGAATAAAAAGCTCTTGCATGTTTTTAATCTCCCTCTTAGCCTTGCACCACCTTTCTAGGCCTTGTAAATCTCCCAATAAATTATGCAAAGCCTTAGTTATCTCCACAAATCCATGCTTATTTATGAAAAAACTTGTGTAACCTTACTTCATTCTTTGGAAGTGTTACTTTATTAAGTGACTGCCTTTCTCATTTCCTTGAAGGCATTTCTAGTTTCACGAAGGACAAGGATTTTGAATATGCCAATGTGCAGGAGGATTTATTCTTAAATTCTATAACAAGAATAAAGAGAAATCTAAAAGTAAATGTCCCTATTATTCTAAAAGTCTAAATTTAGAATATCTCTTTTAATGGACCACAAATATGGAGAATTTATTGGATTATGAAGTTGTAGATGTCCCTAAGAAGGTGATATTTTCTTATGCTAAATTGAAAGGTGATGCATATTTATGGCGGGAAAATGTGCAAACTAGCCAATTATGTAGCAGAAATGAGAGAATAAGGAGTCGGTGTACACTCATCATAAAATTGAAGTACTAGTTCATAACCACAATTAAAAATCAAATTTATTTAATAAGTTACAAAATTTTGATCAAGAGGAATTAAAGGTGAAAGATTAAAATAAAGATTTATATAGGATAACTATCAACATGGGTTATTTTTAAGATTACACTTTTGTTTTTAGGTATGTTAATGGATTATGAATTTCCATTCAATAAGAGTTTACTGTGATTATATGAAATTATGTTGAAGAAGCCTATCAATGTGCACTAAAGGAAAAATAATTTTTTTCCCACAAATAATAAAGTGGTGTATGAGGGAAGAGAAACTTCTCACACAAAATTTAAGGATGTATAATGTTGTGAAAAATCATGTGTATGAAGGTGAAGTGATTCCATCATATGAAAAAATTCATGTGTAGATAGGAGATACATATTATTTCTAACGAAGAGGGAATTTAAGAGGTTAAGGATTCAACAAAACCTATAACCTTTGTGCAAAGGACAAGAGTTATGTATACTAGCAACCATTTTTCACAACATGCATATATAAATAGTGTTACACCAAATGATAATGTAGAATAACCAAAGTGGTGATAAGGCCTCATGAAAAATATATTACTACTAAACCCGAAGAAGATGGAGAGTGAACCCACATAGAGGAATTTTTTTTCTAGACCACTTGTAATTCTAGAGGTAAGTGTTGTAAGATCATTATTGATAATAGGAGTGTTGATAACTGTGTTTCTACTAAGTGTTTGGAAATGTTGGTTTGAAGAATATCACACATTTGAAACCATAAAAATTATTTTGGTCATTAAAAGGACATTAGTTGATTTTGAATGATTAGGGTAGTGTGTCCATAAATATTGGCACACATAAGGATAAAATCCCATTTGATATAATTCCCATGGACATATGCCATGTGTTGTTAGCTTGAACTTGGAATTCTAGTAGAAAATAATTGATGGATGTGCAAATATATACACCTTGATAAATGAAAAATGACAATACACATTAAATCATTTGAAGGATGGAAGTGTAGAAGTGGGGACATGTCTAAAGATATTTTTGGTTTTATGAAAGAAATTTTTGAACAATGTGATCTAGGGTATAGTGAATGTTATGTGTTGATCTTGAATCTTCCACTTAAAAGAAAAGAAGGTGCAACTAAAAAATAGAATACCAAAAGAATTATATGACGTGCTTAGTGAATTTGGAGATATCATGACACATGATAGTACAGATAAGTTACCATCTATGCATGATATCATTCATATATGGATTTGATTTTAGGGTCTAGTTTACCATAAAAACTACATATCGGTTGATTCTTAAGGAGAATGAGGAGACAAATAAGTAAGTACACTAAATTATTGAGAAGGGATTAATAGATCCTCTTAGCCCATACACAATACCTTAAATATTAGCATTAATGAAAATAATGAGCGGAGAATGAACATCAATTCTAGATACATAAACAAGATTATCATCAATTATAGCTTTTCAATGCTTCTCATGGATGATTTGATGGTTTTTGAAGTAGATTGAAGTACTTAATAAATATCAAATTGAAGAATGGATATCACCATATTATGTTAAGAGAAGGTGGTATATAGAAGATTTACTTCAAAATGTATGATAGTTTATTTCAACGGTTGGTCATGTCATTTAGGTTAACCAATACACTGAGCATATTTTTGCAACTCATGAATGGAGTGTTGAAGCATTAGTTAATAAATTATGTCATTGTATACCTATATGATACTTTAATTTCCATCAAGACAAAGGAAGAACACTTGGTCCATTTGTATAATTATTTTATCATTTGCATGAAGAGAAGTTGTTAATGAATTTGAAGAAATGCACTTTTATGAAAGAGAAGTTGGTATAAATAGGATTTTTGATATCTTAAGTATTGTTTAAAATAGATTTTGAGAAAGTGTGAGCTATAATAGAGTGGTCCTCACCTAAGAGTGTTTTAGAAGTCTAAAGTTTTCATGAATTGAAAATATTCAATAAAATTTTCATAAGGAACTTTATTGATTATTATGCACCAATCATAAAGGTGATATATAAATAAATGAAAGAATTTATGTGGATGATTAAGATAAATATGGAAATATATGCATAATATGATTGCTATTGTAGTAGTAAATAAATGCAACAATGAATTAATGGAATTAACCCAAGTAAAATAAGCAATAAAATATGAAACCCTAGTTGCAAAGAGGGTAAGAAAAGCCTCAATTGATTCGCAGTGAAATATAGACTGTGCCGAAGTGCAGACTGGATGAACAGAGAGGGAGAATTATCACACAGATCCTCAGAAACATGTGTGAGATGATGATCTGTTTGGACTGGGGAACCTGGAGAGGGATAGGAGAACCTTCAAGTGCCCTAGACCTATTTTTGGGTGCCTACGTCTGATTAAATTCTCAGGAAACCTTCTCTGAGTGGTCAGGAGGTATTCATTATTTTTTGTCTTTACTCGTACAATTATCACCAAATTTGCTAGAAACTTGCAATGAAGTAATGACCTGTAAATCCCTCAAAGAGACATCAAATCCTAAAAAAAGAAAGATGCAGAAGGAGGGGTCAGACTGTCCTCAACTATCACAATGGTGAACTTACGACTGAGCGTTACACTGCATGTCAAACCCAATGTAGTTTTATGTGCGTGTGTTTGGAATTATGCCCTAGGAAACTCTTGTGCGTGTCACACTTGATAACAAGCAAGTAGCTAAATGTAAAGAAATGTATTAGATGTGTAAATGGAATAGAATTAAGTTCCCTCCTATGACGTGTGTGTAGAATAACCAACCATTTTGTCCCTTAGATGTTATTATATGGATGCAATGGAGCTCTTAGATGCTTGATGGATTCAACCTTAGGTGGTGATAACTAATGTTTAATGCTTGGTCCCTTATCATGATCACATAACTTTATATTTATACGTTTCCTTTGCTTGAATTTTATAATTAACCCTGAAAAGACCAAATACTAAAAAGATATGATGCTCAAATGGCTAGAAAGGACCTGAAAAAGTGTCAAAAAAGTATAATGAGGTTAGGGGTGCCCAGAGGGGAGGAAAGCACCTGAGACTGGTGTCCTGGATGGGCGTTGGTGTCTAGGATGATAAATGTTGAGGTATAAAAAGGAATACTGAGAAAGTAAGGGTGTGAGACCAAAAGTGGTAATAAAAAGAAAAGAAATGTGGCCAAAGACATGGGTTCATTAGTACTTTTCATACTTAGGAATCATATGAGCAGTAGTATGTAATCAAGACTAAATAGTTACCAAAAGTGTGTGATTTTGTGTCTACATATTCTCCCACTTTATGTTGTTTAGAAAAATATTGATAACATAAAGTAGATAGAGACGCGTACCTGAAAACCATGTAGATTGATGATGAGAGTGTGCCAAGAGGAAAGACAAAGCATGGAGTGATAAAAATGTGAATCGTGAATGCTAAGGAGTAAAAAGTGAAAAATTCATGATGAAAATGACCCTAGGGAGAAAATGCATTTATAGATGTCGCGATGTTCTTGTTGTCGATGTCGATTGTTGTTGATGTTGTAATGTGATTCCTGCTTCCCATAAGGACAGACCTGCAAAAGAGAATAAGGAACAAGTAGTCAAATACACATGTATATGATCAAAAATGTGTAAAACGTATGTGAGGAAAATATGTAAAATGTGAGAATGAAAAAGTAACATGTGCACCTAATTCATGATGAGTAAAAGGGTGTAGAAAGGATATTGAAGATGTTGTAGAAGAACAAGTTTTTTGCGCGATTTCATGAAAGTTGTGCTAGCTGTGAGTTTTTAGGGCGATCTCACTCCAAGTCATGGAAGAAGTGTAGCGAGAAAAGGCTTGTGTTATCCTCCAAAATTTAACTACTTCTTGCAATATGGAACACCACTACAGATGGTGTGTACAATTAAAAAAATTCAAATAATACGATCCAATGTGAAAGTAAAAAGTGATATGTAGTGCATGTATGTTGAGTGCTGAGGACTATGTGCCCTACAAAATCTGGTGTGTGGAGTTTTGTAGACTATGCTGAACTACCGAATGTTGTGTAATTTCCCCCTATTCATATGCGTCCAGGAAGGGTCAGGGGTACCTAGGTATTATTATCTTGGTCTGGGTGCAAGTTTTTGTGTTGTGTTAAGGACCTAAGTCTGATTCTGAGCCTTTTTTGATACTGAATACCATGATGTACCGGTACTATGATATGCTAAACTGTGACTGTATAATGTTGTATGAGGTAACTGATTTAATCAAATTATGCCCCCCCTCATTTGGGATGCATGAGATGTTGCTAAAGGAGTATGCAGCCCAAAGGAGGACCAACCACTATAATGAAACTGTGCCCTATAGGGGGAAGGGAATGTGTTTGGTAGAAACCAAGGCACACAAAAACAAAGTGGGTAGGAGACAAGTGTTAGTACAAGCAAACATACATGTAAAATGTAAGCTAGTAGACAAGAAGATAATGTTTAATCTAAGATGAAAAAAGACAATTTTGATTGCGATAGGAGGGTTTCAAACATGGGACATCACTCACGATGTCGCAAGATAATCAAGGATGACTAAGCCAAAATTAGACAAGTGTACACACAAGACAAAGGGAAAAGCCCACAAACAATGGTAAATAATGACAAACAATGAAGCACTTGTTAGCATTGTTAGAAAGATAAAAATTATGTAAAAATGTGTATAAGATGATATATAATTGTGCTATGAAAAATAAAACAATATCACCTGTAGTGTACAAAATTGGATGCCCCCAGGATCCACTGTGGGACTAGTAATAGGTACTATACCAAACATCCATGTTACGTGCAATAGATCTATGTAATTTGTGATAACAACTAGAAAGGTAAGTGAACACACTTGTGTGTATGATAAAGATAATGGCATACAAGATTTCTATCTAACATGTGTAATAAAGCGTACATGTAACAAATAAATGTAAGAAAGACTAAATGTGACCAAGATATGCAGTATGTTATGAATAAGATGAAATGGAATGTAGTGTTAATGATAGGAGCCGTGTGCCACCATAAAGGAACGTGTAAGCATGTGATGAGGTTAATTTATATATGCCCCCTCAACATTCAAGAATGAACCATAATCGAGAGTGCATTATAGGGTAATGAGCGTAACTTGTAAAAGTAGATGTAAGAAATATGTAGCATGATTATGTATAGTGAGTAATACGCAAAGTGTGTGATATATGCTGTGAGAAAGAGATGTGAATAATGCATGATGTACGAATTATGTAATGTGTAGTATGTGATGGGCTGCGAGAAAGAGGTGTGAATAGATTGTGTAGTGTGTAGTGTGTAGTGTGGAGTGTGGAGTGTGTAGGGTGTGATGTTCATGTATATAGTATGTCCTCAACAGTCAAGTGTGAACCAAAACATGAGAGTGTGTTATTGGGAAATGGAAATATAAATGTATCAAGATATGTATGATTAATGTAAAATACTAGATGTGATGTGTGTAAGATGGAAGATATATGATGATGCGGGAAGAGAAGGGGAAGTACGATGCCCCCCCCCCCAATTGTATGGTGATGGGTGTGTCATTTGATGAATGATGTTTGAAAATAGATGATGAAAGAGCATATTGTATGCACAAATAAATGGTGATAAATGTATGCATGTATGAATGAGAATGTAGCAGATAGATATAATGGGGAGATGAAACTAGTTCTTATTGTAAGAGATGCCTCAATAGTCATGTAAGAACTAAAAGAACATGAGTGTGCCATCAGGAAATGATGATACAAGTGTATTAAGTTGTTTGTATTAAACAGTAAGCACATATTGTCGAATGCATGAGATGATAGAGAAATTTGATAGCAATGTGAGGGGGGGAGAAGCTATGATGTCCCTAAGTATGTAAGTGATGGAGATATAGTCAATGATACTAAGTGGATCAATGTAAGGAGTAATTTCCTTGACAAAAATGATTGAACATTGAAGTGGAAATTTTTTAGGAGTCTCAAACGGTGGAATTCGAAAGAGGATAGGTAAAACTTGCATGTCTTGTATGGAAAGTGGTTGTTTTCTTGGTAATGTTGTAGAATACTTGATATAAAAATAAGGAAGATTGATTTTAAGAGGCGGTTTCTTAGTTTGACTTGATGATGCCGCAGATGACTTAAGATGAGGAGATGTTAGATTGATTTTAAGAGGAAGTTTCTTGGGCGGTGCTTGACATTTCATAGAAGGAACATTAGAAGAAATAACATGATGCTCATTAGACATAGATGAAACAGATTTAGGAGCCCATTTGGATGTAGTATTTGTAGATGGGCATGCCAAAGAATGTTACACAAAAATGAGATAAATCCTTGACACTCAAGATGATTTATTATTCGTTGTAAAGCATAACAATCATTGTTATTATGTCCATTGATTCAATGATAATTTCAATATGAATGGTTGTGATATTTGATCAGCCGATAAGGAGGATAATAATGAGTAGTTGGGAAACTAATCAATTGATGACTAAGGAGATCAATAAGAATGTCATTTTTCTTAACATTGTGATTAAACATGAGAGGCTCTAGTAATGGAAATAATTGAGGCTCACAGATATGAGCACATGTAGAAGACATAAAATGAAGATGAGATGTAGAAAGAGAACAAACATGAGCCTAAGAAACATCCTTAAGTTGTTGGATTCTATATGTAAGAGATGTAATCATGGATTCCATAACTTGAAATCAATCTTGAAATAAAGAATGTAAAGCTTGAATTGACTTGAAGATGGGTTGATTGAATGGAGGAATAAGACGAATAGAGTCATCAGCTAGAAGATAAAATATAACACTGACTTAAGCATGTGGTGTATATCTAGGGAGATACATGGTATCTACAGATTTTGAAGAACCTCTTTACAAGGTGCATGTATTTGAAGTAATTGAGACAAAGAGATTTAATGAACTTTAGGAGCCATGATAGAGAAGATGATAAAATCCCTAGAAACAAGGTGTTTTCGAGTGATGGGTACACCAAAATGATTAAGCTAAATATGGAAATATATGCCTAATATGATTGCTATTGTAGTAGAAAATAAATGCAACAATGAAGTGCATGAATTAACCCTAAAAAACTAAACAATAAAATGTGAAACCCTAGTTACAAAGAGGGTAAAAAAATCCTTAGATGATTTTTGGTGACATCTTGAATGTGTCAAAGTGCTGAACAAATGAAAATAGAGGGAGAAATATCACACAAAGCCTAAAAAACATGTGTGAGCTGATGATCTTCCTAGATTGGGGCTCCTAGAGAGGGATAAGGGTGCCTACGGGTGCCCTAGACCTATTTTTGGGCACCTACATCTGAGGAAATGCTTAGGAAACCTTCTCTGAGTAGTCACAAGGTGTTCACTATTTTTCTCCTTTAGTTGCTATGAAGTCACACAATGATCACGGAAGTCGATAGAAACCTGCAAAGAAGTAATGACTTACAAAACCCTCAAAGAGACATCAAATCCTAAGAAAAGAAAGATGCAGAATGAGGGGTCGGACTATCCTAAACTTTCACAATGGTGAAATTATGACTGAATGCTGAGATACATCTCATACCCAATGTATCTCTATGTGTGTGTGTGTTTGGAATTGTGCCCTAGGTGGATTTGGTGTGTGTCACACTTGATAACGAGAAAGTAGCTAAATGTAAAAAAATGTAAAAGATGTGTGCATTTAATAGAATGAAATCCCATCCTATGAAGTGTATGTAGAATAACCAACCCTTGTGTCCCTTGGATGGTGTTAGATGGATGCATTGGAGCTCTTAGATGCTTGATGGATTCAACCTTAGGTGGTGATAGCTAATGCTTAGTGCTTGGTTCCTTATTATGTTCACATAACTTTATATTTATATGATTCTCTTTATTGAATTTTGTAATTAACCCCGAAAAGGCTAACTACCAAAAAGATAAGATGCTCAAATGGTTAGAAAGGACCCAAAAAGTGTGAGCAAAGTATACTGAGGTTAGGGATGCCTAGAGCGAATGAGGGCACCTGACACTGGCATCTTGGCTGGACGTTGGTGTCCAAGATGATAAATGCTGAGGTATAAAAAAAAGAAATGATAAAGTAAGGGTGTAAGATGAAAATTCGTAACAGAAAGTGAAAAAAGGTGGTTAAATACATGGGTTGATTAGTACTTTTCTTACTTAGAAACCATATTAATAGTAATATGTAATCAAGACTAAATATTTACCCAAAGTGCATGATTTTGTGTCTATAACGGATTTTAATCATAGAGCACGGTTTTCAAAAATTGAAGAAGAAGAAGATGAAAAAGTAGTTGTACGATAGAAAATCAACACGTGACCTTCTTCGCACACGACCTCTCGAGGTCGTACTGAGACAACCGGTGTAGAATGGAAATGTAAGTGAGTGCAATGGTCATGAACAAGCTAATTGGGAAATCTTATGTCTTCAACACCTAATATCAGAATTTGTGAGTCAGGGGCAAAGAATGCTCTCCTAACCCGAAGGGTTGTTATGGTACGATATGATAACAAGAGGCGTAATGGAGCCCGAAGGGTTGTTATGGTACGATATGATATGATAGATGCTAAGAGACTCCAATCAATGTCTAGTTCTACCGAGATTCTATTGGTTGGTTATGGAATACGCGGAAAGTAACCTACATGTGCCTCATATAGATTCCAAGACAAGGTCATGGAAGTAAAACAAGAGGCGTAATGGAGCTACAGGGACTATGGGTGATTTTCCAGTCTGGTCTAGAAAGCCTTAGCTTGATTAGCTACTATGTTCAACAAAGAAGGTTGTCTAATAATATTGGGTGGAAGTGGTGAGGATTTGAATACCAGTGTACGAAAACTAGTGTCAATATCTAATTGGTCAATAGGTCTGTTGGGTTATGGGACTTGCAGGGTAGTTGGGTTATGGGACTTGAGGATCACAACCAAAGACTCATGGAGGTTGTGGCCCTTGTATGGTCATACCCATAATCAAACACTATTTCCAGGAGCAGTCCAAAATTTGTAGGCTTGATTAACATTGATGTTACGTATAATATTCATCCTTTTGAGTTAGACACAAGTGGAAGAGCTAGGGTTCAAGAGGATAGTGTATTTAGCTGTTCTATCTTCTCAAAAAAAGTTACAGGTGTGCATAAAATTGTTAAATGTAAACTTGTGTCAATGTTAGCTATTAATTCCAGCCCGTTGGGTTGTGGGACCAAGGGATCACAATTATATGTCTTTTCTTATTGTGGGCCGTTGATGATCATGCGAGATGAATTGGATTGTTTTTAATAAAAAAATTGCTTATCAAGGGAAATCTAATATATGTTTTTGGTGTAAAAAATCGCTAGTGGGTTATCATATGGGTGAGTTTTTTGAATATAGGGGACTTAATCTCATGAGCACATTTTGGTCACATCTATTAGGACCAGATGACTAGGAAAATGACATAGGGTGCTTATGAATGATACCATCCCCAAACAAAAGGCTCAAAAGAGACATTAATCTTCATACTCTTTCCATAGGAGCCTCAAAACCCTTATTTTGGAAAATGAATAGGCATAAGAAATCTCTTGAAAATCTAGCCATTATGGTATGATCCTAGATAAATGATTTTGTAGAAAAGGAAAAAAATATGATTGTACTTTGTTGCTCCTCAATTATCATGGAAAAAATATTACAATCTAAAAATAGAGACAAAAAGAATAAAATAGAAACCTTGTAGGGTTTTTGACATTACAAGTGCAAATAAAATGTCATATTTGGTCCAAGATCCCTAAATTTTTGAAATTTTAATTTCTTTCCATATGAGATCATGATTTTTGATTCATATGAATCACAATTTAGAGTTAATTATTTTCGTAACTTTCTATTCAATGGTACTAATGTATGATACACAACAAAAACACTCAAAGAATGAAAAATAATGAACAAAGATTCAATAGATCTCCACCATATGATAATTTACAAAGTGTATTAGAATTTGACTAAAGGATGGATATGAATGTGAAACAAAAGAGATGAAAATTGTTGAGAAACATTGAAAGCATAAAACTCACTCCATAAAATGACCCTAAAATGATAAATTTATCTTGGCAAAACTACGTTGGTAATTTTGAAACCATTTAAAATGGCTTAAAATAGATTAGCAATATTGAAAAACCCATAATATGAGTTGGATTAGGTATATGAATAGGGAGATAAGAAGTAGTTTGGAAAATACATAATTCCATAGTGGTTACCAATGAAGAAACACTTTGATACCATGAAAGAAACCATCTTTGATACAATGTGAGAAACGTTTCTCTAATATCATGTAAATATTTAGTTTGATAGTGTATGGTGGGCCAAGAATGTTTTTTAATGGCTTGAATTCCTAAATATTACGTTCCAATAGGGTATGAGGAAACATATAGGACACACAAAAGAACTAGCACGAAACATATTGATTTAAAGGGGCTAAAGCGAGCGCTAGGGTCACATATCCAGAGGGAAGTAATCCATACACTGGGTTAACCTAGGGTTTCCAAGGCCCACGGTCAAGATAAGGGATAATAACCTCCTAGGATATGGGTAGATGGGGGAGAGGTATAGATCAATAGAGGATAAAAAAAACATACACAATATAACTAAAATGTAAATGAAGGGAAGCTAATGAACTGATCAAATAAGAACACTATGCTAACTAGTATCAATGTGCATATAACACTAAGCTAACATAGAGCAATGGGGAAGGGAAACTAAATAATCTATATAAAATGAAAAAGAGAGTCAGATCACTTACCTATGGGGTGATCAATGATACATCTGTCTCTCTAGAGAAGCAACGCACTGAGAGAGAATCACTATTGGGTGAAGAAGGGGAACATTGTTCATGTCCTAGGATCACTTTTGTTGAGCTAGTAGTGTAATAAAAATAACCAAGAAGAGTGTCTAATCTAATCCAAGTCAAGTGTAAGATGAACCAAGGGATGAGCAATAAAATGAGAAGTTGGTGCAAGAGAGAAGAGAAAATGGATAGTTCTTGTGATTTGGGGTTCCTTCCTTCATAATGTTTAGATTTGGTGACCATATATAGATATATGACACCATCACCCACAGGAAATGGTGTCGGCCATGGAAAATCCTAACACTGACACCATCGCCCATGGGGGGATGGTGTTAGCCAAGGATGTCTAAATGTCATGTGAAGTGGAAAAAAAGGTGTCATCAATCAAGCAAATGGGTGAACAAGGTACCAGATGGTGAGATGCAAGTAAGGTGTTGGGAATGTAATGTGTGTGTGACATAAAAGGATAAAGGGAACTAAAGAAAACTAAGGAAAGGACTACATAATGATACTATATTTTTGTACTGTCTCTAACCCATAATGACTATGTGAATAGTCATACCCCATTCCCGACATATCCCTTAAGGCACTCGCTCAAGAAATAGATACATCAGTGACCCTAATCTGTATAGAGAAATTTTCTGTAACAAGTATGAAAGATGCAAAGTGAAAACATTGGTGTATATATTTACCCCTGTCAGTGATCACCACATGTCGCAATAGCGAAATGTGAGGTGGTAAATGGAAAGAAACAGTTCATAACACAAAAATTAGAAGTAGATAGTGAAAATAAGAAAGGACTAGATGAAATGAAATCTACCAACCGATATACACCTGATAGTTTCGCTCATCCTACCACGTGCGGGAAAAATCAACATTGCAAGAACTATGGAGAAGAAAAAATGAAAGGAAACACTAGAGGATCATTAGTAAAATAAGACATAAATCACATATCTAAGGGCCCATGGGATAGATTTTGTATCATAGTGTCAAGATGTCGTAATGTCATAGTGGTAAGGTGTCACAGTGTCATAGTTTCATAGCCAAGAAATGGGTAACAATGCTGAAAAGCACAAAAAACCATATGGTAGAAGCTGATTAACTAAAATTAGGCTATGTGTGGGGAAATAATAATCCTAGTTAATCTAAATATGAGGACTAAAACACTGTAAATAAACCAAAGCAGCATGCAATAAATTATTCTAAGTGAAATGAAACCCTAATGTGAAAGATAAAGGGAAGAAATGACTTAGCTAATAACAATAGACTATTGCGGGTTGTTGCAGATCTAGAAGTGGGACTTAGTAGTGTAGACGAACACTCAAGGACCATGTGAAGGGAAAATCGGGGTTGTCTGAGATGACACAGGTGCCTAGGAGTGTACTGGGGTGCCTTGGTCTAAAATATTGGCTCTTAGAACAATGTAAATGCTCAAAACTTGCAACTGGTACGGTCGCAAGTTGGTTTTGAATGCTTCCTATTTGTCACGCTTGATTTGGCGGATGTATTGTAGAATGAACTGAAATATAAGGAGAAATACTCAAACCCTAGAAAAAAGAAAGATGCATATTAATGGATAGGACTGACCTCATCCGCCAAACTAGTGGAATTAATGCTAAGAGTTGCACTACATTTCAGACCCAGATGTAGTTCTGGTGCATGTGTGCATGTTGTGCCCTAGGTGCTCTCATGCCAGTTGCACTTTGTGAAGTAGTGAGCAATATTAGCTATAGCAAATGTAAATAGAATGTGTACATGGAATAGAATAGAATCCATCCCCCTATGTACTGTATGTGATGCAAAACTTCTTAGGCTTGATGTATGGTGATATGTGGATGTAATAGATGAAATGGATGCAACCCTAATGGAGTGATAGATAATAGTGGCGCTAGGACCCTCATTATGGTCTTATAAGCTTTATATTTATAGGGATCTCAAGTCTAATTTTGTAACCAACCCTAATAAGGCCGACTGAGAAAAATATAAATATGACCAACGGCTAGAAGTGACCCAAAAAGAAGTGAAAGGGTATTTGCATAGATTAGGGTGCCTAGAGTGGGACCCGGGTGCCTAGGGGCGCCCCAGTACAGGCTGGGGCGTCCTAATATAGGGATAGAATGTTGGGGAAGTTGTGAAATAGGTGGATAAGTGTTGGAAAATATGTGGGAAGCACGAAATAAAATATAAAAGAAAGATGCCCAAAAGGTGGGATTAATTAGTACTTTAACCACTTGAGAACCTTCTAAATAGTAGTATAATACCGGGTCAAATTATTTGTAAAATGCATAATTTTGTGTCTACATTTGCCCCCACTTTATGTTGGTGAGTGGAAAGCTCGGTAACATAAAGTAGATAGAGATGTGTACCTGATATCTGTGTAGAGTATAGAAGAAAGCGTGTTGATGGACTAGACTCAAGCGTGGAATGACCAAAAGGAAAAAGATGGAGGAACGTGTATTCTAAAGATGAAAAATGTGAAAATGTGATTAGAGTGAACCTAGGGTAGAACGTGTGTGTAGCTACTGATGTGTGTAATGTACTTGTATGGTTAGTATGACAAGTACATGCTGTAGTGTGTTGTCGTTGTCAGTGTCACTGTCGTTGTTTGTTGTTGTTTCTCCTAATTTAACTGCTTGTTTCTCAAATGAAAGACTTGCAAGGAGAAAATGCTCAAGTAGTCAAATATGTATATATTGTAAATACACAAATGTAAAGTACGCAAAATTAAAATACACTAGAAAAGTGTAAATGGAACATGTGCACCTGATCCATATCAAAATAAGGGTGTAGAAGGATATCATGTATTGTTGCGAGTTTTTTGGGTGATCTCACACCACCCCGACTAAATAAGTGTAGGGAGGAAATGATCTGTGTCCTCCAACTCTAACCACTTCTGCCGAATTTTTTTGAAGAGATCTCTATACCATGTTGGGTTTTTGGGTGATTTGACGCCAATGGATGGAGAAGTGTAGAGAGGCCACCCACTGTAACCCCTGAGTTTGTAACTGCTTCGTAGAATTTCCGAAGGAAACCATGTCCTATTATGGCCACTATGTATGGAGTTCATAGACTTTTCTAGAATCACTCACCATGTCTGAACCGGTGTACACATGATGTGTTAGTAGAAAACCCATAATGCTGCCCCCCATCTTTGGGGGTGCATTTGATGACCCTCGAAGGAGAAGGCAGCCCCAAAAGAGGAGCAACAACACTATGACCTTGTAACCAACTCATCCCTATAGGAGGGAAGGGAAAGCACTTGGTAGATACCAAGGCGTCCACAAAAGGGAATGGCTATCCAAAACAAGTGTTATTCCAAAACCATATGTATGTAATCAATGTAAAAACACAAACAATGTAGAAAAACTACCAAGCACAATAGTGTAAACACGCAAGAAACAACAAGAAGACCACACAAAGCGGGATACAAACAAGGGATATCAGTCACGATGTCGCAAGACACTCAAGGCTATCATGGCCAAAAACAACAGACAAGTGTGCACACAAGAAAAAGGCAAAGACCATATACAATAACAAACAAAGATTACAAATAGAACAAAAAAGTAGCCATGGCAACATGTAATCCTACAAAACAAGCGTTGTGCATGGAACACCCATTAACATGTTAGGGTGATAACTGATATGTCAAATATGTGTATGAACCAATAATATAAGATGATAAGTACAAAATGAAACAATAACACCTGTATGAGATGAATGTGGATGCCCCTAAAAACTAGTATAGTAAGGGTAGAAGGCGAGCATCCATGCTACATATGAATGTCCTGTATCTATGATCACACTAAATAAATAGGTGAGCACGCATGTGTGTGTGTGATAATTACATATAAGTAAACAATCTAACATGTGTTGTAAAGTGATCATGCAAAACACTAGTAAGCAAAAGTAAATTCCCCCAAGACAATGTAGTATGTTGTGAATGGATGGAATGGAATACTAGATGGAATGATAGGAGCAACATGCCCCCTAAGTGTTTGGAAGTGTATGCAGTACAGGTTATTTTTTTCCCCCTCAGAAGTTAAGAATGAATCATAAACGAGAGTTCATCATTAGGAAAGAGGTGAGTAGTGTTGGTTGTATCTAGCCCACTACGATGAGTCTATGTATGTAATGGTGATGAAATGTGACATGGGTAGATGTGTGTGGACCCCATAACGTAAGCGTATACCATGACTTTGTGTAATGGAGGAGTGATGATTTAGCCCCAATCATATATCACTATGGAAGAAGTGGATGGGGAGGAGACAAAGTGAAAGATAAGTGTGGACCTTATAGCCTAAGCGTATACCACAATGTGTAGAATGGAGGAGTGATGATTTCACCATAAGTGTATATCACTACATGATGAAAGAAGAAGGTGACGATTTAACCTATAGCGTATGTCACTACAAGATAGATAATGAGAGTGTATGGAATGTATAGGAGTAGGTAGTGGATAACAGATGATGTTGATTTAACATTAAGCATAGACCCCTATGTGATGAAGAAGAACGGGGTGGTGATTTAGCACTAAAGCATATACCACTAAGTGATGAATGATATTAAGGTGGTGATTTAGCCTAAAGCATATACCACTAAGTGATGAGTAAGATAAATGATGATGTGATAGAATAATGTAGGATGATAACTGGATATGATAAAGGGAGTGGTGATTTAACCTAAAGTGCATACCACTATGTGATGAATAAGAACGAGGTGGTGATTTAGTATAAAGCGTATAACACTATGAGATGAGTATGATGAATAATGATGTAATAGAATCACTTAGAACGTGATAATAGAATATGTAATGATAGGATATAAGATGATAATGAGGAATTGATAAAGGGAGTGGTGATTTAACCTAAGGTGTATACCACTACAGGATGATTGAAGGTGTGATGATGTAATGGAATACTTTTGTAATTAAAACAACATAGGATGAGAGAAGAGGAGATGATAGAATGTAATAAGATGATGTAGAATTTTTGAAAGGAGTGGCGATTTAACTTAAGGTGTATACCACTATGTGATGATTGAAGGCATGAAACTGTGATGGAATACTTTTGGAATTGAGAAAATTATATGACGATATGATAGGAGATGATAGAATAAAATAGGATGACGTAGACGTGATGAAAAGAGTGGTGATTTAGCCTAAGGTGTATACCACTATGACATGCGATGATTACTGTGGGTGACGATATAGCCTAGATCATTGGTCACTATTCTGGGGAATGCAACATGATGACATGTCACATATAGGGAAGGTCCATTTGATTGGTAAACCCTTGACAGTTGAGTATGAACTGAGGAACTAGAGTGCGTCATAGGGTAGTGAGTGTAACATGTAGAACAATGTAGTGTAGGTGACCAAATGGTGAATAGGATGTGTAGATTTGTAGTAGAATGTAGAGAGTGTGATGAAAAATTTAGATATAATACATAATGGTGAGAGGTAAAACTAGTCCCATGGATAATGTGACCTAAAGTAATGGTAGAAGGTATGAATGAAATATAAAACTAGCCTCATATATGATGATGACTAGTGTAACGTGTATGATAGAGATGATGTAGAAAGGAGTAGTAGATGAGGTATGTATATGATGATGTAAGATGTGGGCTATGTATATAAATGATGATGTAGGATGTAGGCTATATATAGAAATGATGATATAAGTTGTGTGGTGTGTGTGGTTCAGTGTAATGGTAATCCCTCAACAATTCAGTGTGAGCTGAAGCACAAGAGTGCATCTCTGGGTAATGGGGTACTAGAATGTGTGAGATAGAATTGATGATCGAGGATGATAAAAATATGCTAGAAGAGATAATGGGGGGGTTAAGTATGTGATAGGATATGCCCCGTGGAGGTAGTGTGTATTGAACTAGGAAAACTCATCAAGGAGATCGTCGGTCTCTGGATCAGAGTCAAATGGGTCAGAAGTGGCCACTTAGTAGGCTATAATATGAGGTTGATCACATAATGAACAAGTGAGAGATAGATGGTACATGCCCATAGTGTACTCTTCATAAGTAAATAAAGGATGTGGACAACCGTGTGCATACCATCGAGTAAGGTTGGGTGAATGGCCAAGAAAGGAACTATCGCAAATGAAAATGTGGCAAAAAGACATGGGAAAGGAGATATCAACATGACTAGGGTCTAATGTACCTCCAATGTAAGTAAGTCAGGAGTCTCCTAATGTGAGTGGTGAAGAACAAGGGGTATGTGGTAGATAGAAGAGGAGGTCAAAGACAGACAAGTCATAAGCGAAAGTGATAGTGAAAAAACCATATTAGAGATGAGAGGCATGAGTAGAAGGTTGAAGTTCATCAAAAGTCAAGAAAAGGTGGGATAGACCAGTAGAAGAACAAATGGTTTCATCACATTTGGGATCAAACAAAACATGTACCCAATAAGAGTCATGAATGAAAAGAGTATAAACAGTGTGGGAGGTGCAGATGAAGAAGGAAGCGTATCGTGTATGGGTGGAACAGACAGCTGATGTGGAACAAGAGTGGTAGTAGGAGATAGTGTGGGAGGGATAAAATCTAGTAAACAGATAACACCATTAAGTGGCTGTAAGTGAGGTTGATCATGCACATTGTGGCTCATCAATAGTATCAATGCGAGACATAGGGATGCTAGTATGAGGATCATGGGTATAGTATTGGAATGGGTCACAATCGCAGAATATGGTGTACTCTATACGTTCATGAATGAATTTGATACAACTATGGATAGTGGAAGCAACATATTGCATGGCATGAAGCCATGCTCTGCCTAATAGAAAATTGTATGCAATGGGAAAATCAATGACAAAGAAGACAGTAGGGAGAGTCTTGGGTCTAATGGTGAAAGGAAAGGTAACGTGGCCTATGTTGGTGCTCAATTTGATCCCTCCCCATTTTTCCTTATTCTTCAGTTTGTGGGCTCTGTTGTATTTTCTATCTCCCCATGTTGATGCATGAAAGATCTATCCTTCATTTGGTTGCCATGATTAGTATTTTCATTTGGTTGAGGATCACATTAAGTTCAGAATTTGTTTTTCGTTCCTCTATCCATGTGAAAGAATTTGTAACTTGGGCGTGATTTCAGGTTTTTTCCCTTCTTTCTATTTTTCCATAGTCACATTTTGTTTTCCCTGTCAATCTTTGTCCCAATATATGTGGAAACATCATCTTTTCTGATTGGATGTGGCTCAGTGGATCACATTTGGGTCTTATATCATTTCCAAATTCTCTTTCCTTTAAGAAAGATTCATTTCCAGGCGTAAATGGTGAAGTTCCCTACATTTTACGGTTTGACATGTGTGTTTTCCCTATCAATTTATATTTTAGCTTCTATAGAAATGTGGTCCTTTCTGATTGGATATGGCTTGGCAGGGCACTTTGAAACTCTAAGGCTCTCTTTAACTCAAGTCTTGTCCACGTGGAGGGCCTACGCTCATATGAAAATTTGCCTCTTGGTTTGACCTTTGGAGTTTCACCATGGAAACACGTGGAGGTTTCCTCCGGTTCCTTGCCCAAACTTAAACCTTTTTCATATGACCAGTGCAGCTTCATCGGACCATGGACACGTGGAGGACCGGTGCTCATTTAAGGATCCACCTCTGGGTCCCACCTTAGTAGTTGCGCCAGGGAGACACATGGAGGCTTCCACCGACTCCTTTCTATACTTAAAATTTTAAAGCAACTTTCTAAAGGCTTGGGACACATGGAGGGACTACGCTTGTTTGGGAACCTTCCCCTGAGTTTTATTTTGAAGGAGCACCGAAAGGACACATGGTGAGCCCGCACTCATTAGGGGTCTCCATTTTTGGGCACCATATCAATAGAGCGCCATGAAGACACGTGGAAGCTTTCGCTAACTCTGCCCTTGCTTGGAATTTTCAACGGCCAAGGAAGACTATCTCGGACCCTAGATACATGGTGCCTTCCACTAGTCCTTAAAATTTTTCAAACAACTCTGCCGGATTGAGACACGTGGTGAGCTTGCACTTGTTTGGGGTCTCCACTTTTGGGCACCATCCCAAAGGTGCGCCAAGGAGACACATGGAGGCTTCCGTTGGCTCATTTTATACTGAAAATTTTCAAAGGCCAAAAGGCATTTTTCTTAGGCCTAGGGCACATGGAAGGCCCACGCTTGTTTGGAAACTTGGCTCTGCACTTCACCTTTGCTGTTGTGCCAAGGAAAGACATGAATGACTCTAATCTAAAGTTGAAAAGGGGTAGGATCAACGGTTGTTGTGCATTGCATCTATTTTTCCACCATTTTTGCTCTGAGACTCCTAGAAATGTGAATATGCACTATTTTTCATTATTTTTGGTGCAAATTCCTTGTCATTTTTTCCTGTAAAGTGCAATTGAACAGGATTCAGAGCTTAATTCATGAGTTCAAGGAGTGTAAATACTGATATTTTGAAGTTAAAGTGGCTCGGAAACTTACAGAAAATTGAATTACCAGAGAAGTTGGATGCAGAGAAGAGTTGCAGAGGGAAGAATGGGAAAAGGATGAAATGATGAAGGTTACAGACGCAAAGGATGAAAAAGGTGTTGCCTCGAGGGTGAAAAGGATTACCTGTCAGATCCAGCTATACAGAGCCACTGAAAAATGATTAAAATGAAGATTTCTCACATGATAGAATAAGAATGACTAGAAGACTATCAAAAAGTTGTGGCATGGCATCCTAGTCATTAGTCGAGCGTTTGTGAGATGTGATCAGTTCATGATTTGTTCCCCTGGCAGATGTGGGTGTGAATTTGTTAAACGTCACTTTCTGAGACAAATTGGTAACAAATAAAGGTTCCTTGAGTATTCTTCTTATTGGGGGGAAAATTTGGGATGAGTGAGCAAGTGAAATGTATAAATGTAATGAGAATGCTCTTGCAAATGGTCGAGGGTTGAATTTTTAAGAGAAAATTTGAGAGAGCCCATCTTCGTGAGAGACCAATTTGAGAAACCTGTTAATTTCTTGTGTTTTAGATTTCAATCACGTCAAGTTGGTTGCAAGTGTACAGCCATTGACAAGCTCTGAGACTGTTGTTCAAAGAAACTTTTCCCTACTGATGAGTCTAATCAAACTTGAATTAATCTGTGTTAATCTTGGGCAAATTTGTGTCTACTTTATTTCAGAATGTATGCAAGTAGTTTTTATTATTCCTATTGAAATCTTGTGTTAAAGTCCCTTTGAATAACACAGGATCTCATCCCTATGAGAGTTTAGTGGCATTTGCAATTTCATTTCAAGAAGAGCCTTCATCCTACAATGAGATAAACAATTTAAAATCACTTTACTGTCATTTGTTGATACAGATTATTTGTAAGCCTTTGAGTGTATCTTAGGCATGAGGAATCGGGGGTCTTAATGTTTAATTGAGTCTTTAACTTGAGCCTTCATGTTAAATTCTTGGAGATTGTGTGAAACCGTGCAAATTTGGGCCTCCATTGATGCACACCTTCTAGTTGAAGGAATATTTTAACTATCTTGATGCATTCTGTCATTTTGTTTTCCAAATGTTGTGAAGGATCTCAAAGATTTGGTATAATCAACTTCATCCTACTTAATTCCCACCAATAAATTTCAAATAACCATGAATCCCACCTGAAATACCCCTATCTACACCGTGTATCCATGAATGAACAAATTCTACTGCCAAAATACACAGAAGCAATCAAGATTCCATAATGTCTTCAGTAACCTTAATCCTTGTTTAGGAAATATCACCATTCTTTATAAGTGACAACTCGTAAGAGTTAAATTGTAGTGCATTGATCATATTTTCTCAAGGTTTCTTGTCAAGTTTGTGCGAAGAAGGACATGTCCATTCTCCTTCATTAATAGAGGTTACAAAATGGGTCCTCTCACCCTGGTCGAAAGGCACGGCCTAAAGTAGTGAGGATAAATCAAATCCTTAGTGAAGGTGCTATCCATTTCTCTGATGCCAAAGTGACAAAGAGTCAGAAGAATCCCCTCCCCAGCTACAAAAAGACTCATAACATGATCTGTATGTCTCTCAATGTCATGTTGAACCTGTGATGTTGCTTGGTCTCCAGGGGAGAATCGATTTGGATACCAACAACCTAAACATGGATGAACATAACCATCATAAGAATGGAGTGAAATGGACGAAGGGCTAATGTCACGAGCAAATAAACTTAGAGCCTAGAGAAAGGTCTTGGAGAAGAGGTTGAGCTTAGATCCATTTTTGATAAGAGTACATTTGAAAACAACATTATAGATGCGAGACATAATATAAAGTGGAGGGTCATTATCAAAAGGGAGAATGTCTGCTGAAGGGTGGGCTTGGAATGCGATATGTTGTGAAAAGGCCTCAGAAAATGTGTCATACATGGAATCTAGAT
Source organism: Taxus chinensis (assembly GCA_019776745.2). Lineage (NCBI taxonomy): Eukaryota > Viridiplantae > Streptophyta > Pinopsida > Cupressales > Taxaceae > Taxus > Taxus chinensis. The sequence continues at coordinate 240,964,033 of CM034148.1, forward strand.
GCATGTCAACTGAAACATTGGTAGTAGCAAAGAGGTTTTGAACTCGGTCAAGAAAATCTGGGTGGGCAAGTAGAAAGTCGGTAACAAAAATATCCACGTGGGTAGGATGAAGAGCTCTAGAAGGTGGTATAAGGAGACATCAGGTTGACCAAAATGATTAACTAAAATTGAGTTATGTGCGGGGAAATAGTAATCCTAGTTAATCTAAATAGGAGGACTAAAAGGCTGTAAATAAACCAAAACAATATGCAATAAATGTAAATAAATTATTTTAAGTGAAATGAAACCCTAATGTGCAAGAGAAAGGGAAGAAATGACTTAGTTGATAACAGTAGACTGTCACAAGTTGTTGCAGATTTGGAAGTGGGACTCGGTAGTGCAGACAAACACTCATAGACCCTGCAAAGGGTAGATATGGGTTGTCTCAGATGACACAGGCACTTGGGAGTGTATTGGGGCACCGCGGGGTGCCCTGGTCTGAAATATGGGTGCTCAGAATAGTGTAAATGCTCAAACCCTACAATTGGTACGATTGCAAGTTGGTTCCAAATGCTTCCTGTATTTCATGCTAGATTTGTTGGATGTACTGTAGAATGACCTGAAATGCAAGGAGAAATACCCAAACCCTAGAAAAAACCAAGATGCATATGAATGGGTCAGATTGACCTCAGCCACTAATCTAGTGGAGTTAATGCTAAGTGCTGAACTACATTTAAGACCCGAATGTAGTTCTAGTGCATGTTGTGCCCTTGGTGCTCTCGTGTCAGTCGCACTTTTTCAAGTAGCGAGCAATAATAGCTATAACAAATGTAAATAAAATGTGTGTATGTAATATAATAGAATCCCTCCCCCTATGCAGTGTGTGTGATGCAGAACTTCCTAGCCTTGGTGTATGGTGCTATGTGGATGAAATATATGTAATGGATGAAGCCCTAATGGAGTGATAGATAGTAGTGACGCTAGGACCCTCATTATGGTCTTATAAGCTTTATATTTATAGGTCTCTCAAGTCAAATTTTGTAATTAATCCTGACAAGGCCGGATGAGAAAAAGATAAACATGACCAATGGCTAGAAGTGACCCAAAAAGAAGCAAAAAGGTATTTTCATAGATTGGGGTGCCCAGAGTGGGATCAGGGTACCCCGGGGTGCCCCAGTACAACCTGGGGCACCCTAATTTGGGGCTAGAATGTCGGGGAAGTTGAGAAATATGTGGATAAGTGTTGGATAATATATGAAAAAGTACGAAATAAAATATAACAGAAAGATGGCCAAAAGGTGAGATTAATTAGTACTTTAACCACTTGAGAACATTCTCAATAGTAGTATAAGACCGGGTCAAATTATGTGTAAAGTGCATAATTTTGTGTCTACAGAAGCTATAAAGAGAAAATATCATGAAACCGAAGGTGTAAATAAAGAGAATACGGATGATTATCCCAAAGGGTGTATAACAACGCTGAAAAGAACTAAAAACCATGAGGTAGATGATATACTAATAAGGTTATTAGATAGAAACATAAATCCAAGGAAAGCCATAAGACTAAGTAAGGACGAGAATAATACCGTACGGATCCAAAGGGAAGGACCGGGGCGAATCGAATCCAAGATAGGTGGAATCAAGACCGTGAAACTCCAATGGTAGGAGTAGCCATGGCAAAAAAGATGATAGATCCAATAAGGGCAATCAACCCAAGAAATGATGCAACACGATATAAGGAAGTGTGTGAAAAACCAAGTGGGGGCCAAGAGCCAAAGTAAAGGTGAGATCTCAAGCTAAAGAAGGAAATCATAATGTCATCAAGGAACTATTATCTCTCAGAAGTGCACCGTTGTTGAGGGATAACAAGGGTTCTAAGCTTGCTTTATTCACTCACTTTTGTAGATATAATGGAAACACCTCAGATCTATGGGTATACCTATTGTTGAGGTGAGTATCTAGTATCAAGTCCAGTTCCTTATCGATGTATCTTAAACTATTTTTTTTGGGGGTTTTATGAGTTTTAAGGGTAAGAAATAGTACTGTAACTAAAATTAAAATGGGGTAATACACCAAAGTGATTGAAGGCTTTGAATGAGTACATGCAAAATAAAATAAGAACAAAGTACAAAAGTATGAACATATGGGTTTCAACTTGATCCTAAGGAAAACAATTGTGTGTTGAGGGATAAATCACAACAACACAATAGCTAACATGCACACTAAGACTATGTAGAAAACACCAAACTTGCAGCAAGGTAAGATAATTAATTCAGGGAATTGACATTCACAAGAGCTAATAGAAAGATACACATGACTACAAATAATTGGAAAGGCAATAACTGGTTCTCATTCAAGGGAAAAACTGACAAAAAAGTTTGCTTCAACACTCATACATCCAAAAAGTCCTCTTTGTGCTTTGTTAATGCACATAAAATATAGCAAACTAATTCACCCAACCCTTCCTAAAAATAGGCTGCATTCTATACTCACCCATGCATGTTATTTTTAGCCTTTATCATGAATAAATAAAGGAATAAAAATAAACATGCAGCTTACAATGAGGCATTAATAGCCTTAGTTACAAAAATACACTCAGTCAAAGTGTAGTTACTTGCTCTATTTTTAATACAATAAATAACTTGGGTGAACACTTCAATTTATTTTTAACCCTTGCTTGGTGTGCAAGTCTCATCTAATGTACATGCAACTATTTCCTTTGTACTGTAGGTGATTATTAAATAATCATATTTAATTCTCTAATGTGACACTTGCCTATTCACCCACATTGCAAAGGAAATTTTCCTTCT